>JYFJ02007016.1:0-17146 GCA_000934665.2 Catajapyx aquilonaris
TTATGCAGGAGGCCCCTGCCGTTTCCTGGCGAGCATGATAAAGATGCATGGATGAAGTTGCCGACCTTATTCCGTTTCAGCTGAATTGAGAGTAGATTATTGCATTCCAATGAAGGTCACTACAGAAACTTGACCGAATCTACCTTGCTCTAGTGGAGGGGGAAAATGCGCGTTGCCTGCCAACAATAGGCTCGAGCAAAAGGGGTTCTGACAGGAGGATCTGCAATGTACTGTACAGTGGAAGTGTGGTGAATGGCTCAGACAGTAACAAGTTTAGTAGTTCTTTCAATTAAGAGGATTGTTGTGAGGCTATTGATTCGATGTACACTGTGTTACAAAGTGCAAACTTATAACAAGGAAAGTAGGGGTCGAAAGCATGATGATGTGAGAACGGCATTTTCTAAAGGTTATTTAGTATATAGTTTATTTACTATACCGTGATATGGCCCGAGGCCCTCTTGGGGGGAGGGGGTGGAATACCACCATAGGGTGACTGGGAGGGGATGTGCAAGTGCAATGTCGTTGCTTGATCATTTTGTGAACTCCCTCGGGTGGATTAGTCTATCGGAGATTCCACCCGAGACGAAGCTAGAGATGGCCCAACTCTGCACGAGATGAAGTGGGAACCCCGGGCCCGGATCGAACCAGGGACCTTAACATCCGTGGGCGCATACGTTACCGCAGCGCCACTCCGTCTCCCCAATAATTACATACAATATGGCAGATTATATCAGGCTTAAATGGTATTGATGAGTCCCCTTATATTTTGCTAATTGTCATCGTCATATTATTATGTTGCTCCCAAGTAACTTGCCAACATTTCCCATATGTATTTCTCATTTTATAAATATAGCCCACTTGCAATCTTGTTGTATGCTGTTAGCACCTTTTCGTGAAACCTGCTTTAAGAAAGTTGTAATTAATGAGCTACTGGCTGGAAAGTACTTGATTCCACTCTCCGTGAAACAAGGACGGATTGCCAAGAGTTATTGCCAATCTACTGAGCAGTTCAATTTGGGTCAAAAAAGCAGGAACGTCTAAATCCTTAAAGTACTTTAGTCGGTGCTGGCAGAATTCTTCCGTCCAAGTCTCAAAAGAGACACAATTAGGCACTGTCTCTACGTGAGGCAGTAGGTCGTACTTGAACTGTTAGTATCAAAGACAAACAAGCACAACGTCAAGACCCTATAAAGGCACGTTTATCATCAATGTATATAGTACTGTATTATATCGCCCATAACGACGGAAATGTTTAAAATTATGTTTTCAAACCCCAATATTATTACTGAAAATATTCCTTGCACCTGAAGTTTCTGACATCTCCTCCATTTAACCTCCAAAACGCTCTGATTACCACACGTCCAATCTCTGACACGGCTTCTTACTTGACCTAGGTCCTAGGACCACTCAGTCCATTTACTAATTCACCCAGCACTACCTTACCTGTCTCCTGTAATGAGTCAACTTCCGTTTTTAAAAATGGGTGTGAAACACAGAAAGGCTGTAACTCTACAAGCCAGCACAAAAAAATGTAAAGAAAAGGGCCAAAAAAGGAGCGCATCCCCCACAAGAAGCCATGTATCATGCAAAGTGCAGCCCACTCTCCGCGGCCGACAAAGTTGCCATCTTCTGTTACACCTTGCTTTTTCTTCCGCGCCTCCATAATCTGTTTGGTTGCCATATACCAGCTACCGGGGAGCAAGAGGGAGTAAGGGGGTGGAGAGGAGGAAAAGGGGGGAGAGTTTCGCACGGGCTCTTTATCACGCCAAGACTTGGAGACCGTTGATAGAGCCTTCTTTTGTGGACCCTGGCAAGGAAAAAAAGCCCTACTCGTTTCTTCCTGCCAACGTCCGTGACTTTTCATGCTCCTCTTTTATTATATTTTTGGGGGGACCGTCGGAAAGGGTTTTCCCTCATACTCCCTAGAAGACGTAAGTGCACTCGCGGTTTTCCCAAGTGCGGATTGCATCGATCTTCTGGGAGAAGCAGACGGGAGATGGCGGGTATAGGAGGGCAGGAAAATTGCAAAGAGAGATTTCTGGTCGCCATGCATCGTCGCCATTGGACCGAGGCCGGGGACGGTTCGCAGTCCGATGGCCACGCTTTGGGGTCAGGGATCTCACTTTGCACTCGGTTTCCGCGGCCGCCTCCCGCTTAATCTGGCCTGCGCCCATTGTTTTGCTCTTGTAAAGCTTTGGGGTTTGGTCAGCCCCCCCACACCCTCAACCCTCTCGGTTCGAAAGAGTTGCCCTTTTCTTCCAGCCCCCCGCACTTCCCTATCCCAGCCATTGCTTTACAAGGGTGCTATTCAGGCACTTGAACCTCCCCCACCCGTAGCTCCCCACCCGGATCGGGTCGCAGGATTGTCACCTCCTCCACAACTTAGCGTGTTTGGCCGGGCTCTAATTCTCTGCCCGATTAATCCAAACACCGGAAATCATAGAGACTCTAATTAAAGGACAGGGGACAAATGGGGCTAATAGAGGACTGGGGGGGATAGGTTGGATCTGTCCAGTTTCACAAACGGGGACGTTGGGGGATAGGGGTGAATGTGGTGGATCGCCCTACTGGGTTTTACATGGTGAGCCAGAGAGAGAGAGAGAGTACTTGGCTGGCAATTGTGGCTGCTTTGAATTTCTGAAGGTTTGTGCTAGTCGCCGCTTTCCCAGCCCCACGTCTTCGCAAGAAACAATGCATGTCAAATAATTAGATAACTATCAGGAGTTGCATTATGGTTACACCAAATGATGGAAGTCCTTTCGTTATTTTCCCCAAATATTGCACTGTGGTGTGACGATATTTTATTTAACTTGCAGAGCGGATTCTGTACACAAACACTGCTGACCCGGATACCTGGAACACAATGTATGGCGGTGAAGAGAGAAGCAAGTTTATTACTTGCGTAGTTGCGTCTCTCGTTATCCATGGCTACCCATGCAGGGAAATAGTCATGAGGTGAATTAATGAATGTCATCGCATTATTGAACCACGCACGAGGGCTGCATTCCTATAACCACAGCGTGACTCCCTGACACTCAGCAACAGGTTTGTCATCATGACGACAGAACGATTGCAGAAGGAAATGGCTGAAAAGTGAACGTATCTTTTTCCACATTGTAATTAACAATCTCATTTACAGCTTAGACGTACTTTACCTGAAATAATTTACCCAATTAAAATGATCTTGATCCCATGCTTTCTTAAGATTATGGGTGATCCCAGATACTTGTCGGATTCCTGTCGCAATTTTTTTGCACTGAACTGTCATTATGAAGAAATTACGCTTGCACAGTTATTTTTAATGATTATCAAAAGTATTAGCACTTAATATTATGCCCAATTTATTACATCATATATCGTATATCCAAGCTCTGAATTACAATGAATTTCCGATTGCAAAATTGGAGTAATTGTCATCAAACGTGAATAATAAGAATCCATTTTTCATGCCAAACCCCTTTGCAGGATTAATAAAGCAGCAGCTAATTTTTTTATAATCTCTGAAAGTGACGTAAGAGCAACTGTATAATAATAAGCACCTTAGTGCAAAAAATCTCACCTGCAATTGGACAAGTATGTTGAATCACCTTGTGTGCTGTAGGCTCCTGCATAATCCACAGCGTTTCTTCACAGAGTGCGGAAGCGTGTATATTAATCAGGATTAATGCAGAAATATTGAGCCATGGGACACCCTAGTCTTATAGCAACCTCCACAAACGGGATAAGACCAAAATCTTTCTAAAAATCACCCCCAAGTTTGACAACCTGCTTGGAAGAGCTATTATGGAAGCTTCCAAAAGCCCGCAGGTGATCAAGAGCTGAGGATAAATTCCCATCGGCATCAGATTTAATTATAAACTTGTAGGCCAATTTGGTGGAGCAACAATGAAACAAGCCCCGGCAACAGTTCTTTTTTCCATCTTCTAAGGAATTGGAGCTCCGGACAAGATTATCTTCATCTACGACTCAATCAAAAATGCGTCATCAGGGCAAAGCAAACACGAAACGGCGAAGGTTAATTTAATAATGACATGATATTATATAGCTACTTTGGAAGGATTTAGCCCGAAGTGGTCCACCATCCGAATTAAAATTCAATGTTTAAACGTTACTTTAATTCGTCGAGTCGTTCAGCAAACCCCCCACCCCTCCCTACTCGGTAATATCTCAGGGCTAATTTAAACAAAATTCAACTCAAGTTGCCAATTTGTAGATGAAGCCTCCCGGCAAGCCACGGCAGCTTCACCGCTAATGAAAACCTTTGCCTACGATAGGGCCTAACAAGTCGGCGGGTGCTTTCCTTCGCACCGCTCGGCCCCGCTATACCACACCACCCCCACTACGTTACGCCAAGGCCACATTCATGCTACGTTTTGCCCCCTTCCGGTTTCCAGCCCGTTGCAATCGGTTTCCGATACATCGATGCCCCCAAGGATTGGCGTCCAGCCTACTTGCTTTTCATTAGCGAGCCTCACTTTGCCAACGTGAGCGTGAAATCCACTTTTGGGACCCGCCAGCCTTCATGCCATAGGCCAAGAATCGCTAATCATTGCCCCACTCACTCGCTATCCAGTATATATCCACCAATCGACGTTTTTGGAAGCAAATGTGTAGCGCGATACAATTTTAGACGTCCTCACAAATAAAGTGAAATCCATATTTTCACGTACCGTAAGTAAAATGTGACTAAAAGCTTATGGCAGAACCTACCATCTTCCTCTTAAAACCACCTCGAACCTTCAGGCCACCCCACCACTCACCGTGATCTTCATACTAATAACTTTGGATCGAAGCTATGCCATCCAGTCTAAAGGGATTTTCATGTTCGCTTCTTTTCCGCTACTGGGATCGGCCCGAAATCTTTTAGTCTCACCTAGGCATTATGCATATGAATACTGCCAAGCTGCTGTGTGACTTGCGGAGAAGTTGATACACTTGGTTATCCCAACTCCAAACATCTGTGTCTCGAGTGTTATAATTTTGAAGATGTGTTCAGTTGAATTGTAGGTACGTCAGTTGTCGAGATTTTTGTGTGTGGAAAAAGAGCTGAACTTCTTTTTTTTCCTGAGAGGTGAATCGATTCTGGAGAAATGTGTACAGTATATCTCAGTTTTAAAATTACATTTTCCCAGGAGAATGGGAGTGCAAGATAATAGCTCGCTTGCAGGCTAATTAAAGTATACTGTATTGTAGATCAAAAAAATTTCATGCAGAACTAACAATTTGAAAAAGTATTTTTTTTGCCTCGTGTAATAAAATACTGTACGAAGGACTACATGAACTGACTGGTACTGTCAACATTTTCTCTCCTTCAAACTTTTCGACGGTTCACTACTGTACGTAGGCTATAGCATGAAATATTATTTCCTATACCTCTACCTTATTCTCTCTTGAAATGGTCAAAGTGGGAGTTATCGATGGCGACTAATGGTGATCTCTCTGGCTAACGTCTACACTCCTCGACTTTAAATTAGAAAATAGTGGATCAAGGCATGCGGGTAACCACATGCTCAGCCACATGTAAGCCTTAGATAGTTCCCAACTATATACAGTAGTGCTTACAGGCGGGCAGCTATTTTTGAGCCCTTGGGAATTTCTAACAATGCTCAGATCACTTTCAGAGGCACGTCTGTTCTGGGATGGTGCGATCACGAGGCCAAACATGTATCTCGAAATGAAGACAATCTAATTAGCACTTGTGGAGGGAGAGAAAGAGATACTCTATGGACCCAAGATATCAAACACAATTAGCCCTGTGTCAAACCACTACCCACCAGAGGAGGGTGGTGAAAGCACGACTCTTGTTATAATAACTGACATTGTCAAGAGTAGGTCGAGTAGTTGGCATATACTGTACATCATTCGACCAGCTCATCAGTGCTTACATTAGTGTATAGGACTGTTTGACCTCACTGCAGGATTTTCTACACCCAAAAGTAACCTCTTCGCATGAATCGCCACATTCTATCCAGTGCCGGATTTACCTCCCCGGCCGCCCTACTAAAAAAGTGTTGCTTGTAGTATGGGACTTGTATTGTTAAGTGTTCCAACACGAAGGACAGCAAAGTCAATTAAGGAACTTGTGGACTATCAGACAGAAATACATAATTACGAATTTTCTATGCTATCAGGTGATAGAAAATTATCGGCCCATTATTTTCGTAGAGAACACTATCAATGAATATATGCATCTTGCAGGAAGCGGAGTACTTGTACAAGACCCGGTGTATATGTTTCCCCATATGCATCCTGTGTACTTATATATGTATTCTCTATAGCGTTAGTGTTGGCTCTTTCAGGTGAAACAGCGACCTACACATAAATGAGTGCCAGTCTGTTGGCAACATGACCTTCCCAATAACAACACGGCGTCACGGCACCTCTTGAACCCCGCTCGCTGATTGACTTCGTGACCAGCCTGAACCCACGCAGCTTCGGAAGACTCTTATGCATACTTTTCCCCAAGAGAACATCGTGGGAGGAACCTGCTGCAGAACACACTAGATCAGAAAGGACAGCTTTATTAGGCTTCACTCGTCCCTCATGCGAGGCCACACTCATTCCGCGGAAAAGAATAGGCTTTCTTTTAACTTTCCGCGCTATTGGCCTGCGACTTATTCTCTTGCCGGTCCCCAACCTGGCATACTTCCAACCGCGAATATCCAAGTCCTCCTCCTCCGGTTTTGGGAGTGGGAGTGGAAGGGGGCCAGTAGCCCATTTCGCCAAATTTATCACTTTTCTTGTTCCAACAACTTTCAGAATTGCCCGAACTATCGCTACATGTGTTCCATATCGCCATTCCCCGGGTTAAAGAGGCCACTCAAGGGTCGTTCCTTGTCCGCATGCTCTGACGTGATGGGCATTTGCAAATAGCAGGCTCCCGGACGGCGATTTGGAAATAAAGGGGGTAAGGGAGGGAAGCCCGCATTACTACCCGGCCTGATGCTTGTGTCACATCCGTCTAGTATGTGTGTGCATGCGCTCATACTCTGCCATGTGCACAGTTTTCAGTGGGTGACATCAGTGAAAAGAAAATGATTGCCGCAAACAGCGCGTCAGAGCTTCACATATATGTATAGAGAGAGGGTTGGTGATCGCTTACTGGAAATGGCGCGTTGTCCCCAGGGATTCATATCATTAATCCAAATGCCAGTTGCTCCCCCCAAAAAAATTGGCCCTGACACTGATCGATATGAATAAATCCGCTAATTTCAATTAGATTCTTTTCCGGTCAATAAACAGAGGGTACCTAACAACTGCCAGGAGTGGAAGGTGCTGTGTATTCAAGCTCGCCAGAGCAAGAATTTTTGAGCGATTTCGAAACTTTCTAGCGAGGCCAATGAGGTTCAATAATAATTGTCTTCACAGCCTCACTCATGCTTTCACTACGACCTATTCTCGCGAGTTAGGGGACACACCTTCAAACTGAAACAGGCAGACTCAATGTGATGCAACGCAGCTCTCAATGTGTTTACCATGCATAGTACAAATGTACAGTATAAGGGGTCGAAATATTCGGATGCAAAGGGGCAATTCTCCGATGCGCGGGGAAAAGAGCACAAGTCAAAAAAAATCTTTGACTAATGAGCTTTTGAGTCCTATCTATGAGGTTGATTAATCAAGGTCAATGCTCGGTTTCGGGGGGAAAAGCGCATAAGTACCGGTAAATAAAATTATTTTTATGACTTGTGCTCTTTTCCCCGCGCATCCGAGAATTTGCACTCCAAACTGTGCCTTGGAGTGTAAAGTTTGCACTCTAATTGGCTATGCTTTTAAACATGGCTATACCCAGTAATTAAAATTAAGCACTCCAAGTAAGCGATTTGCACTCTAGATTAAAGTCTGGAGTGCAAACTTTGCATCTGGACAAAAGATTTAAAATGAGACCCCTGAAATTGTCACACGCTGGCTCTTTCAGGGCCCTCCAGGATGGAGGAAAGAATGGCCCGCACTGATTGGCGGACCCTTTCAGTTAATTTCAAGGATAAAAAATTGTATGATTCTTATTTCGTGGTAGAGGAAGGTTTTAATTTCTCAACCATAAAGTAATCCCTTACATTTAACAGGTAACCGTAGAAAATATTCTTGCTCCTTGTATGTCAGTATACTAAAACCGCCCATGTGTGCAGACATGAACCCAGCACAAACCCAGCACTATTAAATTGGATACAGTCTTGCATACTGTGTTCAAAACAAAAATAGCGCTAAAAACTGACGCTCATCTTTCTAGTGCAGGTGTTCGCCACGGGCTATAATTCACACCCAGGCACAGCAGCGTCGATATCGAAAAATATTAAGAATTTTCCCGAACAAATACATTAGTAAAAAAGGCAAACTTCCTATTACAGTATGTAGCATTACGAAAGTCTCGAGCATTGGAGAATATTCTGTAATTTTATTGTCAAAATATTTTTCAATACAATATTCAGGAGATACGGAATTATTTACACGTCATTCATCAATATACAAGTACAAGTGCAATTATTGACATGCAATGAAAGAGACAGAGAATACGGGGATGTGCTTAGTTTTAATTCCCTGAAGTGGACTCCTCCTAAGTGTTTTTTTTTTCAGAAAATGTGTATCATTTCTGGGAAAGTGCGACAGTGAAAACTCATATGCTTTCTGTTGCATTGGGAGTTTATGATATTTTCAAAAGTTTGAACATAATAGCCTATTTATGGGCATATGGCCAAAATTGTTACTTTATGTGTTCATAAATGGCAAACACTAATTTTAATATCACATTCAGAGAGTTATCTGCACAGCTCATTATAAAAACTGATATTGGAATAATAATGACGCCTGTGTCGAGAAATAGATAACTTGTTAAGCGCAACAAAATTCTGTGAACTGTGAAATATAGGCTTTCAGGTTTAATAATTCAACACAGACACTTATAAATTTCAATTACTTGACTGCATTATCTAACCAGGAAGTCAAGTTGGTGTAAAGAAGTGAAGCGATTCCATCTGAAAAACCCAGCAGTCTGCTCGTTTGAAACGGGACGTTAGCGCACCTCATCTGTATAAAGTCCATTCATTCTGCTCATAAACCCAACTTGGAACAAAATGGACTGACGGCCTGATGGGAATTGGAATACTCTGATTCTCCACATAAGTTCACATGTTTATGGGACTCATAGTTTAGAGCTAATTTGTACAGAGCATCGCTCCGCAAAACGTGATCATCAAGTGGAAGTTAAATGATTCCTGCCCCGTGCAATATGTTGACCCCAAACGAGAGTACAAAAGTCATTATCCACGTACACGTGTACTTTATATTTTACAGTACACCACAAAGAAAAACAATCTTTCCAGCCCATGTATGACATCAATCAGTATCGTCCTTCTGCCACCATTACACTCCGAAAGAATAGTTTCCATTTACTAATCGCGTGTGATTGATTCCACGCTGTAAACAGGCGCGATCGCCAACAACATCGATAGAGTTATGAGCAACTATAAAATTCCGCACTAAATATTACCACTCCGTCCATTTTATGACTAATCAATTTGTTTCATCCACTGCCGGAGCGACAGCTCAAATCCAAATACGAGAAGAGAATCGCGTAACGTCATTGGCTTAATTGGCGTATTTCCACTAAATAATCTGGAATAATATGACAATCACGAGGCAATGTTGGCGGGCCATTGCAAACCATGCGTCATGTGCCTGTCCTCCACGCTCCCTCCCCACCCCAGCAATAAATCTGGCCGCGAAAATAATTCTCTCGCTTGCACTGAAACTTTGATAACGCAAATCTGGGAGGGAAAAATAGGGGGAAGGGAGCATATATTCATGGCAATAACGCCTCTTCTCAGGTTCTTGCCCCAGAAACACTAGACCACTAAATTCTATTTATCTCAACTGCAGGCAATGCGGATCTCCATTTGGCTGAGGACAATGTGTTTCAGGAATATTTTTTTGCGCTTGCATTCTCATTGCACTAACTGGATATACTTGTGCGCTCATTTTACCATCCACTTCGGCCGTGCACTAATTCGGCTTATGTGCGTTAGTGGTGGTAAGAATAACAGTAGAAACGGCGCTGAATTTTTTGTCATTAGGTTTGCATCATTTATCCTCTAGATACCCGCACGCCACCTTGATTTTTTAAAGCGCTATAACCATAATGGCAATAGGCCTACCCCCCCCCCCTTTTTTTATACTTTGGCTGGACGCTGTTTAGTAGTGATGGGTGCCCAGCGCGGTAATCTCTGTTATTATCCATACTATCCGGATTTGAAATAAAGCCCTGACTGTGTAGCCAGTAAATTATGACGGAAAGGATTGCGGGAGACACTGACATCCAACAGTCGACATATGGTAAAAATACTGAAAATACGCTTAAAATATGACACAATCACCTGATACGAGGCGCACTTTTCCTAGTGTCCAACACATCTCCGGCTCTCCAGAAAATTCTGCATACGCATCTCCTTTGAGGACTCAGGGTAGAGGCAATACGTTCATGTCTGTATCGACCTGAGTGAAATCCTGAGCCAAACACCCCCAAGATGGAATCCCCCACACCCCCTGTTCTTGGCACCAAAGCCAAGTGACCGGCCGACCTGTCTACCGAGGCGTCAAATCACATTCTTCATGCTCGCAGGGCGCAGCAAAGATGAGAACGCCAAGATTGGCTGTTGAAGCCCCTGATTCAAACTCTGCCCAGAATATAGAATTGAGGTGGTTGAAGGGAGGTTGGATAGAGGTTGGGGTACTGGGGGAAGGAGAAGCCGGGGGGAGTAAGGGGGGGAAGCAGGGACATGGAAACGAGGCAATTCACTTGCCTTTGTAACCACCCCACCCGTCGACTCCTTGGTATTTAATGCAATAAATGTTGCATTCCAGGAAGCAGCACAAAGTCTTCCCCCTACTTCCCTCCTCCTCCTCCTGTCCCTATCCTATTCTACAAAAGGTGAAGATCCCAGCTTCCCACGCTATGCGCCCGGGGCCCCATTTGATCTGAAGGATTCAGTCTACCGGAGAAGAACCAATATAAAGGAAGCCATAATGCAGAGTCTGAATGCCAATATTGCACGGTGTCGGGAGATTGTCACGTGTCGGTGAGCGACAAAATGGCATTTAATTGCGTTACTACCGCTGCCTATTCTTTTTCTCTCGGTATTTTCGAAAGATGTTGAGAACTTGTCTCAGGGGGGAGTATATTATACAGAAACCCCGTCAATGTAGTGATATCTAGTGTTTGAATGTCACTGGAATATGGGCCGAAGTCTAGCAGGATAGAAATGTTGGGCACGGGGTTGTAGATTACGATTAAAATATTGTATCAAAACTAAAGAATCCTGGCAAGATAGGTAATCTGTGGAACACTTATTTTGCTGGATCCTCTTAAGATTTTTAGTGCAAATGGATGATTGCTAAACCTAGAGAACAGGGTGTAACATAATTGAACTCACATTCGCATTATTGATGGAAATCTCTCTCTCCCCTGCATCAAAGTTACTGTTCCCGGCGAGGACTGTATGATACCAGCCGACCAGGAAAGCCGAAGTGCATCGCCCTATTTTGCAAACAGAGAAACCAAAGTAACTGACGAGGGTAGGCAACATTCCCACCGACACGAATGTGACCCTAAAATTATGAATCACGTGGTATTTCAAGCAACTGACCGTCCCTTTGGCGAGTCCATAACTCTTGTCCAACGAATGTCCCTGCACAACTACCCAAGGCATTCCATATCTCCAGTCAATGCAGAGTCCATCCACGTTTGCATATGGTGACCTACTCAAACATACTAATCGTTTTGCGATGTTTTCCCTGCTACACATCCGTTCCAAGTGCTCGCTGCGTCACCTAAGTTAATATTGCTGCTCTGACCAATCTAACAAATGGTAAAATGCACAGACGTCATTTGCCACACTAGCAGAGCAGCCAGCAGAATTGAAGGACTGCCGGAGAAAATGTTACATACCGGTATTATCTAAAATTCGGCATTTTCAACTACAATGATGGCAGTTTACAGCTACACCTAACGGCCAGATGCTGACAAAGGCATATAGCTGAAAAATTTTTGCGTCGTCCTTTTTCCAAGTTGGGTAAGTCTGAGAAAAACCTATTCTGTCCACTTTTCCTGGAAAGATATACAGGGTGATCAGTTTGGGTAGGGATAATTTGAAATCGGTATCATAATCCATGCATAAACTGTACCAAGTTCAAATGAGGGGGGTGGTGGAAAAACATGATAACTGACATTTTTGTCATTTTTTACCTAAACACCTAGCAACTATGTAGTACTTGTATAAGACATGACAAACAGTTTGGTATACTCCAAGTTCATGTATCATGCACGAGACGGCCACACAGACTAGATCCAAACCAGCATTCCCTATGATTTGTTAAGAAAATGCAAACTTCAATTCGCTCTCCTGAAAAATTAGGCTACACCTTCGTCAGTTATCATGTTTTTCCACCACACCCCTCAAATTTTGTCAGTATGGCGAGGTAAGAAGGGAGATTCATGCACTGTACTCAGTGCGCCTGCGTCGTCACTGCATCGTGACCGAAGTGGATGAAGATAGAATAATAGGTGGCGTAACCAGCTGCTGCACGGACCTTTTTTTTTTCTCTGAGGACAAAATACGAGCAGGGCCATACCTATGCATGTTACAAATCTTCTTGGTACCACAACTGGACGACAATGCCATTTTCCAGCAAGATGGGGCCCCACCCCACTGATCACTGGAAGTCAGGAAGTTCAACAACACTTTCAATGACAGTAGATGTGGCCCTATTCCTTGGCCTGCAAACTCCCCGGGGAGTTTGCAGGCCAAGGAATAGGTTAAGGACAGGAACAACATTGGAGTAAAGACTAACAAAAAGCTTTGTGTATTCAAAAGAACTCCGCATGGAATGAACACTTCATTTGATGATGATGATGATGATGATGATGATGATGATGATGATGATTGCCTGACAGCACTGGTGTATTGGGGGCTTTGAGCAGCAGCCTTGGGTTCAACAATGTAGCAGAAAACTAGGACCCCCCCCCCAGGCTGCCCCCAGGGCCCACTCTGTACAATACGTTGTCCTCCCTCCTATTCAGCTACACACCCAGATACCTTATTCGCTTCTGCCAACCTTTCGGTGAGATTCTGGAATCCAAACTTATGTCGCACCATATACCAGCCGCTTGCAGGGGTACAGCTTTGTCATCTTCTTAATGACACAGGACGCTGTGTAGTGCAGGGGCATGGTGCTGAAAACAGACTACAGAGCCTCCAGTTGCAGTTCGCCCTGCAGGGATGCTTCTAGCTTATTCTCCTGTTCTCATTCTGGGACAGTAGTACTGCCCATAATAATGAAGTAAGCAGTGGTAATGCATGATGTACATGTAACAGTGACTTGGTTTTTGCTTATTTCTTTGGGGGAAACCCAGGACAAGAGGATGTCACTTGCATTGTATTGTGACCATTTCATCACCTTATATACAGTTGAATCCGGATATAACAGACTTCAAGGGACCGCGGAAAACTGTATGTTATAACCGAGGTCTGATATAGCCAAATCATCAATTTTGCAACGAATTCTTATAATGCAGACCACTGCATATTGATTAATGAAACTATCCACAAACATGCACAATTAGCTCACCCATAACTTAGGAGGACAAAACAAAAAAAATCCGTCATTTTCTTCTGCTGTCTCGTTCTTGCCAAACATACCGTTGCCTACCAGAAAAAAAAAATGATTTTGACCTTTTCGACAAGTATTAGATCAGTGACAGGTGGGAACATCATATCCGCACCAGTAGACCGCGTGGTTCCTCGCGTGGAAAATGAAGCTGAGTAATCAAAAACAGCATATTTTTGCACCGAGGAGCCAAGAAATCTACCGCTGCATGGCAAAACGCTATACACTTTGCACTACTCTATGCACTTTTGGCCAAAATGCTTTTTATTTGATATTATGAATGTCCGACTCTTTGCACACTCGACATATTTTTTTCACGGTCCTCAGAAAATTCTAGGCGATTTTAGCCCGATAATAACAACGCAGGACGAGACGCCGGATGACACAGATGAATGTGAAAAGGAGGACGAAGATAGCCATACACACACTCTGGTCTACAGCATCAATGAAACTTAACATTCGAAATTTCGAGATTGCCCTAAAACTTTTCAACTCAAATCTTATCCTAAGTACAGTATGTGTCACCAATCTGGGCTCTAAACCATTTTGACGAGTTTGAAGTGGTTTTCGATCATTTTTTGAACAAAAATCCTTGACAAAAATTCTTTGCATTGCTAAGATCTACTGCTGGATACTTTCTTAGGCTGGAGCCCTGGAGCTCAAACTGGAACCCCTTCGTGTTAGACTTAGCCTGCCAGGGTACTTCTCCACTTTTTGATTAAGATAATCAGATCTGATGCAGATTCCCTGATTCACAATAATATCGTCAAAGACACCAGAAGTAAAGGACCTTACGGGATGGAGCTAGTTCAAAAGCATTTATCCGGGATTAGTTACCATACACTCCCTAGTCCAGTGGTTTCCACCTTTTACCAACTGCGACCCCCTAAACATGTTTCCATAAATGTGCGACCCCGCCCCCTTCTTCCCCTCCCCCGCCCCCCTACAACTGCCCCCTTTCCAGAAAACATAGACTCTGTATGGCCGCAAAAGTGGTTCAATTGACACACACACACACACAAAAAAAAACCCAAAAAACCGTTGAACCAAGGCTCAAGACCCCCCGGTTGGAAACCACTGCCCTAAGTGTTGTGTTAGGAGGGAGCTAGTGAAAGACTCGACTAGGCCTTGGAATGTCATCTAACAAGTTTTATCAACAATGACAATACATTACTATGGACACATAGTAACTATGTCTGGAAGTCATAAAGTCCATCCGGACAGGAGGCCTCACAAGTCGTCCAGAACAAGTCCGGTATGTGTAGGAGTCCTGTGTTGGTCTCACCTCTTCTGGAGTCTGCTGGCCACTCACCTCCTCTGGAGTCTGGTCGCTCACCTGGTCTCCTGGACGTAAATTGCTTAAAGTGCGAACCCCATGACGGCGATCGTAGTCCATCTTCTGCTTCTCGCGGAATTTCTCTTCTTTCTTGCGCAAACTCGCTTCATCTCTAGTAGTGGGGAGAAGAGTTGAGGACAAGGAAGGGAGAGTGCATCTGATCTTCCGCCCCATGCTCAACTCAGAACTGTGCAGAACTGTGAACATGTCCTTTGTCTTCTTAATCATAGCTTTCACAGCTTTTTCCATTTCCTGAAGACGAGCTTCAGTTTTCTCAAGTAGAGGTATGCGCCTAGGGCAGGTGAGGTTGAAAGGAACAGCACCAGGCTTGAGTTTGATTTTGTATTCCCCTTTCGCCTTGCCAAGTCCCGTGAACAGTGTAGGGAGCTCAAGTAGTAGAGGAAGAGAAATCCCCGGTGTGTTCAGAAAGAGGTACTGTACTTCCAGCGTCTCGTTGATTCTCTTGACCAACATCAGAGCTTGTATGGCTGGTTTTTCCAATAGAGGTGTCTCCAGTCCTCTAACAACGTACGCATTTTCCTCGGTGGCTGCTGCTTTACCCACCATGCGAACTTGTATCATGCCCAGTACCTGGAGTCCTCGACGGTCAGGTCCACAGAGATGCTTCCGCGGAGCAAGAAGCGGAAGGGTTTTGAAATGTTACCTGTAGCAACTCTCTGGTATAGAACCGTGGCATCAGCCCCAGTGTCAATCTTGAAACGGACAAGTGTCTTGTGAACTCGAAGAGTCACGTGCTAAGCCGTGCAATCATGTTCAGAGTCTACAACTGCACCTAAGAAGTTGGTGTCAGACTCAATTTCGTGAATTTGATTTCTATCGCGGCAAACGCGAGCAAAGTGTCCTTTCTTTTGACATTTCTTACACGTCGCTTGACGAGCAGGACAGTTCTCCTTGCCATCTGGCCCCCACACCAAAAACAAGCACATTGTTGACCTTTCTCTGTCGTAACATCACCCTGGCGACGAGGTGTAAAATGCTTCTTTTTCTGTGCCCCCTTGTTTGTGATGTTTAGGAATGCTAACTCGATCAATATTCGGAGTGCTATCCATGCCCCTATCCAACTGTTGCCGCTTGATTTCTTCTGACTGGCGAGCCCTGTCCATGGCTTTTTTTAAGAGTTAGGTTGGCATCTAACTGCAACTGTTCTGATAGCCTCCTATCTCCAAGACCAAGACCCACAACAAGTCGGTCTCTTATTATCTCATCGTGAAGAGCCGCATCGCCACAATTCTCGGCTAGGGCGTGAATGGTTGTGATGAATTCATCTACTGACTCAGTATCCCTCTGAACTCGGCTATTGAATCGAGCTCTCTCAAAAATGACATTCCGTCCAATCACAAAATGACCTTCGAATTTGGCCAAGACCGTATCAAAGTCTTTCAGCTGATAAGTAGTGAGCCCGAATGACAGTAATATGTCATCTGCTGCATCCCCCATGGAGTAAATCAATGTGTTTACCTGCTCCTCTCCCGTCTTCTGATGAAGACCTGGGACGAGTCGGAACCGTTCAAAACGTCGGCGCCACCTTGGCCACTCCGACGGTGCAGAAAATGAGAAGGGCTCTGGGGGAAGAACTTGATAATAGGCTGCCATATTCAAAATGCCTGGCACTCTAGCAACTCCAGCAACAGGATTTGCACTGTCCCCTGCCAGTCAACTTGCAACTTCGACGTCTAATGGAGCGATATCCCCGTGACGTTACTCACGATGACCCGGAAACCTTGTACCACTTGTACCGCTGCCACAATGTTGTGTTAGGAGAGAGCTATTCAAAGACTCGAATGTCATCTAACAAGTTTTATCAACAATGACAATACATTACTATGGACACATCATAGTAACTATACGCCGACAACACCTAGTCGACAGTGACATCAACAATGATATTAATATTAAACAGATCTGGCCATCACGAAGACCTACGTAAGCTTTCCGGGACATCTAGAATCTAGATATGCCATTTCATGGTTGAGTTTTTCAGGGAAGCAAACAACACGATCTATTTATCTATTTCCTTACTTTGCCAATATAGGGTTCCATGGTTACGCCTGGGACCTGCTGCGAGTGCCTGACCTTCATTCCAGTTATTTTCCTTTTTGGTCGAGAAGAGATGATCGGGAGAACCGCAAG
>JYFJ02007017.1:0-17145 GCA_000934665.2 Catajapyx aquilonaris
TCGATTATTTTCTGGGGGGCTTGGCTGACAGTGCATGTGGTGGTAAGCTTTATCGAACTGTAACACGTTGGGTTACATTAGGTTTGAGAGAGGGGGGGGGTGTCATTTGTCAGAAGAACTGCTGTGATGAAAGCGTGACCGATAGCTTGAGATTCTGACTTGAGGGGGGTGGAAAAAAAATAATTGCTCAGGATTTTTATCCGTGGATTGAAATTCCACGCAATGCGCATTCTTTCTAGGGATTAAAAGTGAGGAATTTCTAAATAACTTATTAAAAAATGCCACGAACGCGGCTTGCACCATAAAGAATATCAATTTCATTAGTGAGTTTACTTTCTGCCTGGTGCAAACTCTGCCACATTTTTGGGCCTGTTCTGCCCAATTGTAATTTCATACAGCACGTTTGCCATCATTTCGTATTCATCGCAGAGGTTTCGCATTAAACGATAAAACCGGTGTGGATTGCGACATGATGGATTTCATTGGTTGGGTCCCATACAAGCAATTTGGCATGATATGAATGCAAGTTGTGTCCACGGGTTTACCTTTCACACAACCATCGATCTGCTACTTTCAAATTTTCGTTTGTTGGTGTTGAGAGACACCGGTAGGACTGGAATGTTTTCAACCAAGCCATAATTTATTTATGTCAAAGACCATTTCCACGTGGACTAATCCAGCTTTCATACAGTGTAGAAATCACCCTTGGGGTCCTTTGTATTGACGCGTTCCAAATCATGGCTTAACTGCCTATAAAATATTTATTTTCTCTCCTGATCATCATGTTTATTTTGCCTTGCATGTGCCCGGTCCATAGCCTTCATTTTCCAGAAGTTTTTTTTGTAAAATTGCTTTTCTGTAACCAACAGTCATTTCCCTTTAAAATAATATGGAAAAACAACAGTTTGTGATAGACCGGCCTATAACCTGCGCCCTTTATTGGGGCCAGGAGTGAAATCAGTGTGAAATTTGTTTACTGACGGGGTTGTGTAGCTGTAAAGCTGTAATATTGACTGCAAGGCAAAAAACAATATTGCAAGTACGTGTCTGTCATTAGACTCTTTTTTTTAGGTTACTAATAACAAAATAAACAGTCGTGCTGAGTTTTTTAATGCGTTTCAGTTTGCAGCGCAACAAGCTTCTAATGCTAGTTTGCAGTATGAAAACGTGGATTTTTGGATAATCACAGTCGTTTTATGGGTGGGCTCTACTCCGGACGCACGTTAGTCTGCTCTCACTTGGTCAAATGTCAAAAAAAGTTTACATTGCATTATTGTGATGAGTTGTCCTGAAGCGAATTAACGTCGTTGTACTGCTGGGCTGCACATGCTTTATAAATAACTACTTAGCGGCACTGTCGCTTATGTTGTTATCAGCTTCCAAACATGAGACTCAGTCGATAGCAAGGCAACTCCAATTTGCTTCTCTCTGCATATGAATATTGTAAGACCCAGACTAATCCACAGTGCCTGTGCACATGTAACTAGCACCTAAATTATACTTTAATTTTGTTTCATTTCGGTTGTATACACGAACATGCTCTGCATGTAATTATGACCTGCTTCGACTAAGCCTAGCACGTCATGGCGTTACGTCTACACTCTACAGTATACCGCAAAAAATGCTGCCATATCCTGACATCTGGTAATGAAATTAAAACTATATTTCCTGGCATAATTTGAAATTAAAATTTATATAAACTAAGATTATGTAAACACTCCCATATTTCATATGAGAATGCCACTCCTTATGTAGAAAAATATGCCGACTGAATGTCTGTTATACGACCCTCACGTATTATTGTTATTATTACTGTACAAAGCTTCAGAAGTATTTCAAGTCCCATCAAGCCCGAGGAGCTTGTTAGTCTTTCAAAACTACTGGAATTCAGTCAGGCTGGCTTAAAATTAGAATAGTACTACTTGTGTTTACATTTTCGTAGAAAATCCACAGGAAGTTATTACGGAACTAGTGTAAAAGCAGTGGGGAAACGTAGAAGGGCAAAAGGCTCTCGCACTCGGCAGCCATATACATATGCATGACCTAGGCGAGGGAGAGGGGGTGGGGGATGTGGAGATAGGAAAGGTGGTGCATATGTAGGCCAGGTTATTTTGCCCACTTGCAGACTTTATGCTTTGTCAAGCGCGACGGTTCGAATTTGGCTAATTGCCTGCCTGGAATCCTACTCAGGTACCCAGGGGCCAAAAAAACATGAAAATTTCATGAAGTACTCAGAGTGCTAAAAACCTGGGGTCGGATAGGCTTGTGCTGGCGGAGGTGATATTGTTGCACCGTAATTTATTAATTTTTTTCCTACACCTTGTGTCTGATGACAGGCCAAATATGCGTATACATGATAATAGTTTTCTGGGAATTCCGATTAATATAAGACGACAGAGAGGAACAGCTATCATTTTGAAAGAAATGGGGAGGCCGTCGTCTCCAAAAGTCTGGCATGAATAGAGAGCCAGAGTAGGTCCGAGCTGCTAAAATAATCATTATCCGCCTTTGTGCATCACAATAGGCGGCTTTGATACCATGTAACGGCAGCGCGGAAACCTTTGGCTATTGCTTCTCGTGTATATTTCACAAAATGCAATTACAGTGGGAACGATCGTTATTGGAAATCGTTGAAAAGAGTTGGTCAGAGAGTTTCCTCCTCGCTCGGCTTAAAAGCGGAAAAAGAGGAAGTGGGTAACAGGATGGAGGTAAGGAAACATAAATTTCCTTCTGCCCACCACCTTATTCAAATAGCACCTACTTTGCCTTCCTACCAGAAGGAATATCTCAACCGAGGGGTCCTCCATAAATTACGTAACGTTTGGGAGAGATGAGTGTGCCCTAGCGTCACGTTGCCTTAGTGGGGATGTTACATGATGCACTATAGTCGTCGAATGTTCCAATTAGCAATGTAAAATGTCGGTGAATTTTATACAAGTCGCAAGCTTGATTTCGGGGGAGATAGATTAGATATGCAAAAAAAATATTCACAAAGTACAAATGATACAAACAATGCAAATATGCGGTATTTTTCAAGTCATATGAATACCACACGAAAGTTACATAATGCATGATATAGCACATAAAATTTTGCAATTTTGTATTTGGCTCGTCATATGCCTGTTTAACTGCGGAAGTATCACTTGGTAATTTTGCACAAACTGTAGCGTCCATACTGAGCTATCCAGGAGTCAGTAAAAAATGCAAATATAGACGGCCTCTCCAACAGATCTGTTTGTGCTACATTATCACAATATAATATTGACTTTTTGAAGTTACTGTGAGCCGAGCCTCTCACGCCAGGATGAGTTTTCCAAGTCAGAACTAGTTCGAGCGTTAAAAAATATGGCCAAAAACACACCCGCGGCCCCCCCAAGTCACAATTACATAAATGGAAAAACGTAGACAATTTTTTTATGAGACGTTAAACAAGCTGATGCACGAAGGGTAAATAGAGAAAGCTTTTGAATAATTCAAGCCAATCGGTGCGGTACGGGGAGGCTCGAGTCGAGGAAGATATCTGCCAGCTGCCGGCCGTTTATTGTCACATTCTCCATCAGTCGCTACAACGTTGATGAAAATACAATGAAGCTAGGACGAGTTGGGGAGTTGGGGACAGGGAGGTTGTACCAGGGAATAGTGAAGGTGAGCAAACACAATAACGATGATGGATGAAGCCCTTGGACGGACCTCCAAAGGGAGGGAATCCTCAGTCCGGATTTAAAGTCGTCTTTTTTTGTCCTCGAATGAGCACCTGAAAATCCTGGCATTTACATTCTGCTGGTGGATAGAAATAATACGTAAATGCACAATTTTTCTGCTTTGTCAATAGTGCAGGCAATTTGGAATAACGATAATTTAATCCAGGTGTTGTTCAAAATGAGAGAGTGCTCATGAAAATCATTCTAAAGTATTATGATCATATATGGAAAAACACGAACATACCAATACTGTAGTGTGCTTTGAGGTGATTTGATTCCTTTTTACAACACTCTGTAGCTAAAGCAAAACCTCTGGCAACAACTACTTTTTTATATCACGTGAGTCTCTTGGCACGCAAATTCTAACCGGACGTTATCGGGTTGGAGGCGCTAAAAAAAGTGAATCAGTTATTCCCGTAGTGGATAAGGTGCAACATAAAAAGCCTTTCCTGCCTTGTACGGTGGGAAGCGGCCCTAACAAGCCAATCCATTTAGGTTTCTGAGGGAGGGGGGATAGGGTAGGTGGGAGGGTAGCAGTTAAAGGTGGGTGAGCTCTTCTCTCTCTCTCTCTCTCTCTTCCTAACTGCAATCGCTACCATCTAGTAACCTGTACCATGGCGGCGTGTTGCACCAGCGACAACTTAATTGCTGAATAGCGCTTGTTGGACTTAATTGGCTATTCGGACTGGCCCCCGGTCCCGTTTTTGGCAGCTGCTGTGCCTCTCTAATGTGGCTTCGCAGACTCTGGTGTAAAATGAGAAGCAGACCTTGATCCTTTTTTTTTCTGCCACAGGCTATCCGGCAACCTCAGTAGGGAAGGGTTGCTGTAACGCCAAAGTTGCGATGCCCTACACGAGGTAAGAAACAAAGGAAGCCAGATGAGAGAGACCTCTATCAGGCGAATGTATTGCCAAATATTGTATATACCTAAAGATGTACTGTAGCACCTCTCGCAAGCCATTTAGAAATGTTTTAACGATTTTTATTGTGTATTTTATTTATTGTGCATCCTCAGGCATTCGGGCCATTGTGCGTATCTGTGACCAAAAGCAGCGTGTAAGGCGCAAAGTGGAATAGGCAGAGGGGCGTGAAAATCTGCGTTTTATTCTCATCCTGGCCAGCTTCCGATTTCTCATGTATCACGCAGAACGAGAGTAGGGGAGTTTGAATTGATCGTGGAAGGCCTGCTCTGATACAGGGCTATACATCCGAACCCCCTGGAATCGTGTGGAGTGATCGTCCTTCTTCCATTCCTTTACTTTTTTTTATTCCACTTTTTTGGACTGCACCTTCTTTCCATCCTTGGACTTTTTTTTTCCTTCTTCCAACTCCATACTGATGGGAGGTCCGGACGGGAACGCAAAAATGACTAAGACGGCGATCTGGTGCTCTGCGGAAAAGACGTTGAGAAATGTAGTCGAGTTATTCTAAATAATTGGTTTAGGGCCGGATTTGAATCTGCTATCCAAAGGGAAAAAAATGGGAAGCAGCTGGAGGCTCGTTTCTGGACCACCAGATATGGGAAGCCCACCTACGGTCAGACTGAGAGGATTTTGCCCAATGTACGTAATGATACAGGATACTTCAAACCATTGTGGAGGGATGTTGGTAGTGATTTAGTGAATCTCTTCAACCTGCTATAAGAGTTTGAAGCAGCTGTAAAACAGGTAGTCTCTATAGGCAGCACGATGCTCTGAAGAATTTGTGGGTAAGCGTCCGAATACTCACAGACAGTTTGTTATAAATAATACTGTATAATTACGCGGGGCTTCTCTCGTCTGATATTCCCGTTGAAAGTCAGTTCTAGCGCAGCTGATTACAATGTTTAATATCATAACTGACTCTTTGATATAGATGTGTACTGAGCAGTCTGGAGGGATTTACTGAATCATCCTATGTAGTGGAAGTTTGAAGTAATTGTAGAGATCTCTAAACAGCAAACCTCCTTCGGCAATCACCACGACTTTGGCAGCCCTTTGTGACTTACTAGTCTTGCGTAATATAATTCAGATCGGAAGCTAGAGCAAGCTTTTGCTACGTAGAAGGGGAGGCTGATTACCAACTCCATAATTGATTTCAATTACATAGCGACATCCGAAGTAATGAAAAATCGATGGGAGAACACGGTGTGCCTGAGAAGGAAGCCCTTCAAGACACGTAGGTTCTGGGAGCAAATGGTCTCCCAAGATGGCAGTAAGCTAATGTGAGCTACAAGCAGGTTGGGGCAAGAGAAGACACAAAGGTCTGGGAACAGACTCAGTTTACAAGTCTGGATCCACTTTGTTGGTAATTTTTTAGCCTTCGCTGGCCACTGCAATCGGTTCCGTATTTCCTTGAAAAGTTGTGTAAGGCGTAAAGGCGCCACACAGTAACGTAGTTAACGGCAGTAGGAATAGTAGCCCTCGCTAGGATTCTAATCGGGTTTAGGCGGAAGGAAAAGCTATCGCAGTGGAACTCCTCACTTTTCCCAGCAGAGCAATCTTTGGAGAAGGTAGAGAGAGAGGGGCTGTTGCAATGCCCCGCCGCCCCCATGAAACTTTGAAAAGTGCGCCTTGGATTTTCCGGAGGCTTTTTCTCCGGTCTCATTGTTTTTCACAAGTGGCATCCCCCACCCGCCGAGAACTCAGAAAGAAGGCGCCTGAATTCATCAATCTTTCATCGGCTCTGATTCGAGAGGCGGCCAAGCTCAACTTAGCCACCCTGCTAATTACCACCAAATTGCTGATAGCGGAACAGTCCATTCATTTCCGCATGTGACAACTACAAGTTTGGTTCCTGATGGGGATATTGTTGAACTCACACTGTTGTTAGAGAGAACCTTGGGAATGCTTGGGCGCAGTGACTTAAACCAGATCACAATATTGCGAGAAAGTAACTTTTTTCAAACACTTGCATTTAGTACAGAAGTAAAACGATATGCCCTCTTACGCGACTGAGAATCGAACGTTTTAAAGTTGAAAAAATAGTGATAAATCCGAATGTAAAAGAGTAAAAAATTTATATTGCATAAAATCACAAACAAAGGCTAAATTCAAGAGGGTATGTGATCGAACTTTACACCCTCGATTACGCGTGCACTCCCACTTAGCCCGCTACTATAGCTCACTTGAAAAATAGTCTTTTGAGTGTGGCGGTGGACTTCAATTTACACCCTGCCTAGAATGGGGCCGCCAGACCGGGCGTTGCGACTACAACTGCCTCTTGACTAACTACATCCGACTCAAGCTGTCACGTCCACCCCCCAAAAGCCTGGCTAGAATAAATTGATCTATAGGCAGTCATGGAGCATGTTACAAAACAAAGGACAGTCTTGTACTGGTCTCCCAAGGAAAGATGGGCTCCTATGTTAATAATGTATGAATCTCACTGATTGTGAATATTGGGTCCGCCCATCTCCGCCTTAAGGGAAGGGCAACACGTCACCCGTACGTGACGACATAAAACATGCCTGAGATTAAGCAACTGATACTACTTTACCTATACTTTCTTCCACCACACTAAGAGTTACACATCGTTAGATAATAACACTGGAAGGAGCTGCGAGCAAATCGTTTAAAAAGTTTTCAACTACTCGAGCTTAATACCCTCATCATCACGATTCTAAATTGAAACTCTGCCACCGTTTATCAAATTCTCACGGCAACACACAAACCATGATTATGCCTGATAATGAAACCTCATTTTTCTGAATCGAATTTCCATTGTGGTAATTTATTGAAAGGTGGTACATAATTCCTAGTGTCATAATAGCACTATTCTTAGCAAAATGCACAGTACGGGAGTTTTGCTCAAACCGACTATTGCTCATTTCCTAATAGACGTGTCGATATGACCAAGAGAGTAGACCTACTATCTAGGGTAAGAGCACAGGAGACACAGAGGTTGCCATTTCTCCAACTAATAATTATTTCTGAGACAGCAGCAGCAACAACAATCAATTTAGGTTAGCTGAAACTTTTTTTTAAAAGTGTCTCGGAGGACTCATTGAAACACTAATAGCACATATGAGGGAGGCGGAGTGGTGATGCGGTAACGCACGCGCCCACGGATGTTAAGGTCCCGGGTTCGAACCCAACCCGGGGTTCCCCCCTTCATCTCGTGCAGAGTTGGGCCATCTCTGGCTTCGCCTCGGGTGGAAATACCAGGAGGAGTTCACAAAATGACCAAGCAACGACATTGCACTTGCACTTTGCACATCCCCACCTATTTACCCTTGGAACAATGAAATAATATCATATTATATGGTTCCAAAAAATGGTGGCATTTCCACCCCCTAAGGCCCTAGCACGGGGTATTTTTTTTTATAAAAAAAGCACAAATAATGTTAAATAATTTCAAAAATAATGTTCCCTTGTTTCGGAGGTGTTGCACAGTGCAAGACCCCAACCTATAGTCTTGTTAGTGAACAGAGATAGTATTTTTGACAGTCCACAAATTTTTGCGTACCATTTGAAACTGAATTTCTTGACACCCGGATATATCATCGTAATAAATCGAGTGCGGTACATTCGCAACAATGTCCCGCAAAAAGGTTTTCCAGAAGGCACTAAAGGGTGTAGAGCGCAAAAGCAAGTTTTCATTCGGAATGTATTGTGCCGTGCTTGACAGTGCAATTAGCATAATATATACTTTTTATATTTGCAACACGGCGGGTAGGTCCAGACATATGGTGGGATTCATTTCGTTAGCAATGTTGGCTTTCCCAGCCCCGAATATCCATACGTCTTCATCATTGCACACGACTACATGAAATATTGATGGGGGTTTCCTCTCAAGCACTATAATCTTGCGAAGGCAGATTATAATAACATATTCGCGTTCATGCAATCCGGTGTTGTTTGCAGCCAGCAATTTGTCACCCTCCACTGTCCCTGGAATATTCCGCGCTGTTGGGAATATTTGTAGTGTACAGTACGTCTCCTGAAAGAGACTGGGCTAGTTAATGCCTAGGCGTCACCTAGCAGTTACGTTGCCGTTTCATGCATGAAATTTTTATCCCCCGCTGTCACTTGGTAAGCACGAATAGTTATTAGTACTCTTTTAGCCCACATTGCTATTTACCTCGGGCGCACCACCTAAAAGGACACCTTTCATTACACTCTGACGAGCTGCGGCCGTAAATTATGAAATTGCAACTTGTTTCCAACACTGAGCTTACAAACTTGATGGAACGTCAGATGCAGCCTGATCTAATGACTCAATTTAGAGGATCCCAAATCAGAGGGGTGTATGGGCTATTGCCGAAATTGCCCTGCACTATACTACAGTATGTTCATATTTTCAGGCAATATCAAAAAGTGATATAAAAATAAGACAAGTTTTACTTACAAAAATGGGCTAATGTTTATGACACCTTTAAAAATTTTCCAGCTGGCCAATGTGTATTAGGCCTACTGGTTATTTTGCTGCATTTAGTGGCAAACTGGCATTACTTGAAACAATATTATAGCCGGTTCAGAGACTAGCCGATAGGGCAGACAGAATGGCTGAAAGTCACTCTCATACAGTAGGCTAGTCAGACAAAAACCGAGGTTAGATCATAAAGCTAACTGCAAAGGTTTGCAAGTCGTTCATCCTACCAATGCATTATTTACAGGGAGGATGTCAGATATCAGTGGACGATTTAGCAGCCGACTGCTTCATCACAAGCTGTAAAGTGTCTGGCACAGAAGTTGTTTGGCTCCAATATGCGTTTTGTTCACAATTGGAGAGAGATTCTGGACTTGCATGACTCTTGGTAAAGGCAATTGGCTGCACAAGTAGGGATCCCGTCTGAGGCTTGGAGTAACTTAGATGAGCCCAATCCAGATGTCCATAGCCCCAAGTCGAGTTGACATGGCGGCTCCTTATTCCAGAGGGCGATCAGATCTCAAGTCCCTTGGCCTGGAAAGCCAGCCCGCCTCGCCTTGGTCGTCCAACCTCCGAACAGCAGCTGAACAAGGCCATTACGGACTCCAATTAACGTTAACAATACATTTTGTGTGCAAAGATCCCCAGGCCAAATGTAATTCCATTTGCAGTCTAATGCGCTTAACCCTATCTGGGGCAGAGAGTAGAGAGACGTATTAATGGCCGGCGAACAACCAAAGTTACATGTCCAAACCAAGACAGGCTTGGAAGTAGGTCGCTTACGATATTTCTTAGGGACAAAAAAAAAACTGCTCCTACTAGCTCCCATTGTTTATTTCCCTCTGTGGACCACAGCAGACTGGGTTTTCTCTAGGAACTTGGGCAATGCAGTGGACATTGCGCTAGGAAAACAATAGGCCTATTGCCACATATAAAGAATCCTGTTCCCCTGTGTATAGCCATAGAAAAGTAAGGGATATGGCATATTGTTGGGTTAGGTACCTGCTCTTGAAATACGGTACCTGGAGTGTATTTTTTGAGACGAAACATGTGTATATAGACTATATGAACCCTATTTGGCCTATTATTATGATCACTGTTATATTCGAAATCACTCAACAGTGTCAATGAACTATTTAACATCTCATATTGATTTATTACTTGTTGGGTTACCTTTGCGGTTGGGAGGAGATTGTGAAGAAGGTTTATTTGGGTGGAGTAGTTGGTAACAGGGGCAAGGGTAGGCCTAGGAAGACATGGTTGGACCAGGTGGACCAGTGTCTTAAGGGTGTTGCTAGTGTTAAGCCGAGACGTTCTTGTGTCAATAGGACCATGGACGTGGCTGAGGCTAGGGTTGTTTGTTTGGATAGGTGTAAATGGCGTAGGTTAATTAATGGGTAAATAGGTAAATATGTCTGAGGATAAGGTGATGTCTGAGGTGGGCAGGGGTGGGGGGTGGGACAGGTTGTTTTTAGGTTTATTCTCATGAGTTTTATTAGTTCATATATTGGGTTAGCTTGCGTCTCCCTTCATCGCTGACTACCCCTCATAGGGAAATGTCGTGATGTTGTTGTTGTTGTTGTTGTTGGGTTACCTTTAAGGAAGAGAATGTTTTCAACAAAGGGAGGGAGGGAGATTATGGTATGGTCCATATGCAAGTAAACTTGGAGCATGCATTCCACGAGTACAGCAATAAGTAAGTTAGTATTACATTTTCCATTACAGTACATAAGACTACCGAAGCAGGTTGGCATAGTGGATAGGGCGTCCGACTGCTAATCGGGAGGTCCTGGGTTCGAATCCCGGGGCCGGCAACCCTGGCCGTGTTTCTGTGGTTTTCCACGGTCTTCCTAGGATAATTCCCGGGTTGCTTCCGTATAATAGGCCACAGCCGCTTCCTTCCTTCCCTATCCTTGGAGGTTGAAAGGCAATGCTGGGCCAACCTCCTTAATATCAATTATAAAGTGCATAAGACTAGAGGCAACATGGTTCCAAATTTGAATAAATATATTGAAGATCAATATGTAGATTTCAAAAAGTATAATTGGAATTTGTTAATTATCGTTGGATTTTTCAATTATGCTATTATTGTCTGTTTCATGCTGTGGATGTCAGTTGTGAAGTGGGGGCATTTTCATTTCCATTATACCAGACCATGCTTATTATCTTAGCAAATTAAAGAATTTTAATGTGAAATTAGTCTAATGATGTACAGACCTGAAAGAATTGAAATTCGTATTGGGGTGCGGAACTTTTAAAACATGTAATTGTATGCATTTTTAATACTATTGCTAACTGTACCAAATGTAGCCTTTCCAAATCACTGTACAGTACATCGTGAGGGCCTCAACTAACTTCAGCAACTTAGTCTTTGGGGAAGGTGTACCAAATGCAAGCATTTTCCGAATGTATTTAAAAGGGAGTTTTTGTTGCTTTTTCACGCAAGCAACAAATCGCATTATTTTATTGACGCTCTAGAAATGTTGTGGTGTGTGTTGCCGCATGTGTCTAGGGACAGACCAATAGATCTGGTCGTCTACCTTAGTTATCGGTTGATCCCTCCACATTATTTTCTCACCCCTACATTTTCGATTGTTTTTTGGTCAAGGACTACGCTGACTGCCGTTGGACTACTAGCAAGAAACACCCTGGATAGTGTTACATTACATTTACCTCTTTGTGATAGAATATCCCTCCACAGATTATTTTAGGGATGATATGCACTCAGGAAGGACAATTTACAGTACACAAATTAGTTCATTTTAGCTAAGGATTTTATTGTGTTTGCCTAGATACTGCTGTAGAAAGGGTGATGGAACAATATTAAATATGACTGTTCATTGTACGTTAATATTTGACATTACATCTTTCTTTATGAAGTGTTGACTCTTGCTGAGAGATTTTCATGTTAGGCTTGTGAGGATTTGTCTTAATATAATAACTTACTTGGGGAAAAAACCAAACATAACAATGCTCCTAGTCTTAATTTTACCTAGTGGGTTCGAATCCTGCATGACACCATTGAATTGTTGCAACTAAGTTAATATAATTATTTTGTATTGTTCCAAGTCCATAGGTGTGAGTAAAACCAATTTTTTATAGTTACAGATTATTTGTCCAAGGGAACATGACAAGTGACATACTGTATGTTTAAGATTTTTTTTTCCACTTGCTACAACGAGGTCAAGTGATGACGTCAGTAACATTGGATCCTAGTTCATTATTGGTATAACGTTGCCGGGTAGAGCTATTTTAACCTGTCCATCAACCAATTAAGCTAAATGCCATGGATCACTCGCGTTTACATATGCTAATGTCCCTACAACTGGTCACCCTCTTATCGGCATCACTGACGTCAATGAAATTGAGGTAATAAAGGGTGAAGTGGTTTTCAGGCTATTTTGACCCGTTACCCTGAATCTATTCGGGGATTGATGTAACTTTTTTGATGTTATGGACACAGGCAGTCACGTTTCACTGTATTTCGAGATGTTTGGGTTGCACTTAGGGTGTTTTTTTCCGGAAAGTGAGCATTCCAAAGTCTAGAGGCCAATTATCAGCCTTGTTGGAGAAGAGTCCACAAACAAAATTGAGGCGTTGCGTTGATAGGAAAAACAACAGATGTCCAAAAATTGCAATTTCTCGGTGATGATATATCTGAGAGGTCTAATTTAAAACATATAACATATTTAATTTTAACCATATTTTAAAACATTCTGTAAGTGTCACAAAGAAGTCACTGTAACCCTTGAAAACCGAATAACATCCCACTGTTTTTTTTGTGTTTTTCTCAAGATCAGGCTTTTGTGACATCTGTTGTTTTTCCTATCAACGCCTCAATTAATATTCAGTGCTAGCACATTAAGTATGTGTACAGTTTCCAGTACATTAACTGCATCTATGACCATTAGGCCTACTATGAAAGGCTGGGAAACGAAGCATGTGCTTTGAAAATACACTCACATGACACTATATTCGTTGGAACCCCCCTCGCTACCGCGCAATATAAGAAGAAACCCAGTCTGAAAGTGCAACATATCGACCCATCTCCTGCTTATCCCCTTCTCTTGGTGAGACTCGAATTGGATTCATTACCCATCAGGGCTTTGGGCAAATAAGCCAACGGCAAGCCCTCCCCCTCATAGCTACAATTCCACCATCGCTGTAAACACTTGGCCCGTGTTTTCTAGCACAAGGTGCAAAAGCATCAGGTTATCCCCACCACCACTCTCGTTCCGATGAAAATGGACAAATCGGATTATCCCGCACTTGAACCAGGGGTTCCATCCTCCAATTATTACCCTTCTGTACTAATGAGAGTTTGGGTTTGGCCTCCCCCAGGCTTTCCCTATACTTCCAACTCCGTTTCACTTCAAGTTCTGATTATTTCTCCTGGATCCTGTGGTACTGTAAACATAGAGTAATGGAATAACTGGCTTAAAAAAAATTGTGCTCGTGTCCACAATAAACTTTTCTTATTCCGTTCATAACTGTTTCGAAGCACGGATCCGTGATTTTTGGGTGTAAAGAACATTCGGCCAACCATCCCAAGTACCATTGAGTCAACTTCCGCAATTAGAAAGCTTTCGAGCAGAGCCACTCTTGAAAAGCCATATTGTACTTTGCACGCTAAACCTCTGGATTAACGGCTGGCGTCCCAAGAGCTATCTAACGTTTAGTTCCAGAGCAAATGTGGCCTCAATCCAACCTCATTCTCAAATTAGGTAGCTATAGACGCTGTGCAGCGCTGACATGATGATAAGAGGCCCAAAGTTGTTTCTAAGCTATTTGGGACTCAAAGTTGCTTCTAGAAAGCTTTTAGGGTACGCAGGCAGATTAGAAACTGTCAAACATGGTGGAAAAATGTTGCTGAGAAAGGAATTTGGATGGGCACATAAAGCCCAATATGCTTATGTAATTTCTTTTTAACTGTTACGAAATAGTTACACACGGCATAAGATGCGATTGTAGATTGTGGCAACTTAGTTATGTTAGAGAACCACTACATCTTGCGAGTCAGACGCCATGTGAATGTGTGTTATACAAGTAGTACAAAGATGTTTTCTTGAAACAGTGACTTCTTGTTTTCAGTCATAGTTGTGATTTCAAAAATGGCTTTTCTCCAGTTGGGACATGTTTTAACTTATTGCATTTTTGAACAATTAAACTATGAGTTAAAATGGGATCAATTCCAAAAACGATAATTGGCATCTAATTGGGGCCCACCTTGACATTAGTACTTTGACCTGGCGCAAAAATGTTGAAAACTGCCTCAGGTGTACACTCTAGAAAATAATGTGCCTCGTTCTTTTTATAAATGGATGTTTGCATAATTTTGAGTGTCCAGTTTATTATTATCAATAAGGCAGGGAACTACGTCGAAATTAAATTCAGAATAAGTGATGAGCCCTTGTTATTCATTGTTGGTGATAATATTATATGATCAATAATTAATAACAACTAACAAGGATCAACAACTTGTTCAGGGTTTACTATCAATCACGTACAGCCTAAAGCTGTGAACTTGTACGATTGATTGTCCTTTGTCCTTTAAAAGACACGAATTTATAACTGCAATAATAATTAACGTCATGAAATTTGTTACCGAAGCAAACAGGTGCATACGGTAGTTTAAGTAATCGGGCAAGAAATATGCTTGTACAATTGCTCAATTGCAGCGGACTAATAAAATGTTAATGCTTTGTAAAATAGCTCATGAAGGCCGTGGTATTCACGATCGTAATGTTGACGACGAAAAAACGCGCACGCAATGTCAAATTGACTCTCTTACTTCCGGACTTGCATAGTAATCATTACGTGCAACTAATTTCTCTGCCAGAAATCTCAACCACAACGTAAACATTGTGTGCAGCAACCGGACAAAATTAACACGCTAAAAGTACCGGCACCTCGTATTACTTTCTTGCACTGTTTTCCACACTGAGATTGCAACGGTACATCGCAGCACAAAGCGAAAAATAATTTGTTTTCTGGCCACTTGTACATTCATTTGCCTGCTTCTACAACACATGTGAGGCGAATAGCGTGGCGCCGCAGTTAAAATGCAGTGTAGAAGGAATATGAGCATGTTCATTAGAAGGCACAGGGCGTATGTAAGGTGTTAAACGGGTAATACATCCCCAGGCGACCCTAACAAGTGTCTGCAACTACTCTTGTGTCACCGTAGCCAGAGCAGCCAGCCAGAATGTAGGAGTAATACTGTCCCTCTTCCTAGAAGGAGTGGGAGGTTATTCACTCTGTAAGTTCAGTACACATTGTGTTCTCACACAGATTTGCGCTCAATAAGCTATGGGGACGTTGAAAACTCAACTTTTTGAAGCTAGTGTAAACTAACCTAACCTACCCTACCCTACCCTAACTAACCTAGGTTGAGAGAAATTGACTTTTGTGAAACCCTGCAAATCGAAATTGTGGGGACATGTCCCCACTATAACAGTAACGTTCTGGTGTGTCAAGATGTGGGAACCCAAAACGTCCCCACAAGAGAAATTGTGGGGTCCCCAAGTTAGTAAAAACACATACTTCCGGTCCCACAGCTTATTGAAGACAAGAAACAGTCCAGCTTACATTATCACTGTGACTTTGTCCGTATGTCACTGTGATACGTATTTACGACTCAGTCTTGCCTAGAGCAGTGCAGGTTAGTTCCATCCTTTCTACACATTCCTGTACTGTATACCGAAGTTCCAGGAGAAACATAATGTTCAGATGTGTTATGCTTTCCCAGTGAGACGATGTGCCTTGAGGGTTGTTACAAGGAATTAGGATATAAACAAGAAGCTCGGTTGAGTACGGTATACTCTTGCATGGTATAGTGAATAACCTCTGCAGCTGTAGACATTTTGAGCTTCATAAGTCTAGCATTATTGGTCCAAAAGGCGGTGGCAACAAAGTAGATTCCTTTTCGAGCCTCATTGGGTTCCGTTGGATCCCCATCCTTTATCGAAATGGCGGCCACAAGGGCGAGAAGAAGGTTCGATGGCTGGCTGGAGTTGCTTAAATATTTCATTCCGAAGGCGTTGGGAAATGTGGTGGACGTCTGGAGAATCCCCGGGTGGAATACTAGAGGAAGTGGGATGCCATTCCTATACTATGATTCCCCCCTCGACTTCACCCTACTCCTACCTCACCCTCCTACCCAATTCCTCTGATCTCATTAAGGGGATATTTGTGTACAGTGCAGGGGGTAAATAGGTTGCGGGGGATTCTCGGTGGGACTTGGAAGATCGGATCACGAATCAGGAAACCGGCTACAGTTTATAAGGGATAGTGGGAATACCAAAAATGTTGGATATGATATTGGCGTTGCAGTGTTTCCCAGCCAGCAACAAAGCTGGGAAATCATGCGTGTGTCCCTGAAAAGTGCGTGACCGTTTGGTTCAACTTTGGTTTGTGGGCTGATTCATGTTGTTTCAAAATCCATCTACCCATAAACAGGGCTTGAACCAAGTGGGGATCGCGCACAATTAGCGCAACAAAGGTGCCGCTCGAGCTTGCAAATAAACGGTGCCACTGAAAAAGAGAACATATTTCACGCCATAGTACATGCTACAGTACCCACGCCCAATTACCAGACACTGTATTGTAACAGCAGCACGCTGATGGTATTTCCATTAGATGTATTTTCCAAACTGTCTGTCGGTGTCATTTTCGAAGAAACAGTGACGGTATGTCACGTTTTACCTGCTGTGTAATTGTAAACAAGGCCGTCAGCTTCCATCCATGGACGTTGCCATTAGGCTCGTCCATTTTCAAGTTAATAGAATGGCAACAGACGTCCAGCTAATGACTTTTGTTCTCTGTGGAGACCTGTCAGGGCATCAAATAATCATAGTCCTGAAATCTGCTGACGAGTTCCATAAACTGGTGACATTCCAATGTCACAGGCTGCTTCCTCGAGTTGATTCATTTAAAGGGGAACTGCAATCGAAACCCAATTTTTGAGTAGTGAATTAGCGCTGTAGGCGTTCTAGCACAGGAAATAACGCACTTAATTTGCATTCACACGTAAAACTGGTTAACCCGCGGTATGTGTGGCAGCACATGCGGGATAAAGGCGATTAACCACCGTTCT
>JYFJ02007018.1:0-17163 GCA_000934665.2 Catajapyx aquilonaris
GTACGCTATAAGACAAGCAGGTAATCTATCACAGATATGTACCCCTATCTTTACCAGCACCCCAACATACCCGGGCAACGCCGGGTAACCTGCTAGTTAATAATAATGTAATGAAAATAAGGTAAGGCATATATTTATTTAAGCAGTTAGCGTACGTAATTCCGCATAAAGTGTAGAGATGATAGATACACAAAATAATATTCTAAATAATGTGTGACTATTGTCACACATGGATTCCAGTTACACGCATAGCTGCTCATAATGAATTATTCACTTATAATTTTATTTCGGGGTTCTGTTACGTCCTTGGGTTTTTTGTGTAGGGGATCGGGCACTGCAGCACGTCGGGCCGGATACGTGTTCAAAATATGAAGGCTGTACTTGCAACGGTTTTTGAGATATTCTTGACAGAAAAACGTCCTCCCAACGACAAGGAAAATTTTCATTGTTGTTTTTGCACGAGGATCTTACTTATAGGGACTATCGTCCATACAATAATTAATTATGCACAAAGTTACATCGTTAAAATAAAAGAGTGGAGGTCTTTATCATTACTACTCGCTTTGCGAGGTGGGGGGGCTCCGCCCCCCCACACCCCCCCTTGGGGCTGCGCCCCAATTGGCGCGCCTTCGGCGCTACGCGTTCCCGCCCGGGCCTACCCGGTACCGCTAGAGAGCTGGCAACAATAACCCGGAGTATGTCGTCAACAGAGTCACCAATGAAGCATGACAAATACCACACCTGCAACAATCAACCAACCCACCAACCAGCCAATCAACCAACAACAATGAGTGCGCCCCACTTGCGCGCCTTCGGCGCGAATTGGTCCGGTGCAAGTGCAGCCGGCCGCCCCACACTTCCTCCGACACTCTCCGACGCGTACACAGCAAGTATTTTTACGCCAACATGGGTCGGAGCGAGGTGGCATCCGTTTACAGGACACCCGTGACGTCACTACTGAAGGTGTGGAGTATAATCAGAATGCGCCCTAGCTGACGTATCGTGAAAAGGCAACATGACGCAATAACAGATGACGTGGTGGCGGCGGTGGGTAGGGGAGGAGGATTCGAGGGGGCCCCCGTGGGAGGTAGTGGGTGGTGCTGGTGCAGGCGATGGTGGCTCTCGTCTGTTGGCCGCTCGGGGAACCGGGGGAGTTTGCGGATATATTAATTTCGCGATCTCGGGTTTGCGTCTACATTTAATTTGGCGATCTCGAAAACGGCTGGGAATTTTGCGATTATGAGGATTTTTTGGGATCGGTATACCGGAAGCTAGAAATCAAGTCCGAGATCTCTGCGACGCCGGGAAGTGCGAAATCTTTTTCATCCTCCTCCTCCTCGTCGGATAGGGGCTTTATATATATTAGACTCGCTTTGCGAGGCGGGGGGGGGGCTTTTAATTTATAATTTATAATCATTGTTGACAAACAATGATTGCTATGGCAATTCTTGTTATACCCGAGGTTCTAAGATATACTGAGGTCGGTGCAACTGGCCCTAAGGCATGTCCTGACTCTACAAGAACTATTATTTATTTACTGGTAACTAAACAACGCTGCCTGTTGACCTGTCCCAGTTGCGCCAACTGCGGCCAACAATGAACAGACCAGAAGGCCTATTTATTGACACACCAGGGTCTGTCCAGTTCCGACGGATTAGGCCTGTGGTTTGGCAGCTAGTGACATCATGTGAAACCCTCCAGCGAACACCAGAACAGGCCTGTTTCCCACGGATGACCCTTTTTCCCTCATTAATATTGTTACATGGGCATTGGACCTAATATCAGCAGGTGCTATTCCCGATTCTCCAGAAAGTATCTCTTAGCAACGACCTGCTTATAAACAAGCAGCTTGCGCGATTTTTCCAATAACTGTTGGTGCCATAGAGTTGGATCACCCTGTATTATTATTTACTTGTTATTGGTATGACCCTTTGAGACATATTTCGATTGTGGCGTGCCACTAACGAAATGAATATTATGTACTCAAAATGACTTTGCAATCCCACCATTTTCGTACCCCAGGTGATCGACTTGGACCCTTTTATTCTTACAAGCCATTCAGCTGTAGGAAATGCCAGGAAAGTGGGTGGGAGCGGTGGGGGAGGCCGACTGAGACTAACCACGTTCAAAATCAAAACAAACATACCTTTAATCACGTCCCCGCTTCTCGTTTCCCTTTTCCATTCCCCTTTTTGGCGTATCCTTGGCAGCGCATACCTTTAATCTTGGACACTTCCGCGTAGCTTGGAATAGAAGGGAGGGCGTGAGAGGGGTCGGGGAAGAGGGACTCATATTACTTCAAGGCCAATCACCATCCACACCGCCAAGCAACTATTATCCATAACATCATTACTTCAAATAAAAATGTTACATAAACAATCGACTCTGAAAATTTGGAATCCATAGTATTATCTGCCAACCACTATACCGATGACAATCATGAGAGCATAATAATATTGTGGCTACCTATAATGCCAAATTTGAACCCTCCTGGCAATATTTTTATGAGGTCATCTTAAGGGCCACAAATTTGGGTTAAGTTAATTGAACATTGAAACTGAAATATTGGAAGAGAACATCCTACTCACGTTTGCAGTAATATCTGGTCGTGTGCTGCTTAAGCGACATTTTTCCAACATACCGTTGTGTTTCATAATAGCAACCTATCATCCCTATCGGCGCGCGGCGTACAATGAATGTCTCTCCCGCGCGTACTGTAAAGGTACAAAGAAATCAATCAATTCCCAAGAAATGGAATTGAGGCGTCGGCGGGCAAAACACCCATAAGTCCAAAATATTCATTTCCGGGATAAAATAACAGCTGGACAGTCCAGCCATCTAGCTACAGGAACATACGATTGTCAACCGGAAAAACCCCATACAACGCCTAAAAATAAATGCTGAAAATAGAGGGTTTCCGTAAAATTCCCTTTATGTCCAAGCAGTTTTTCGTGTTTTTCTCAAAACTGCCTCGGTGTGACTAAAGGCCATTTCACAAAAAAAAAAACCGCGGCAAACGGCGCGCGTTGCGGCATATTTATTATTTCTATTTATTATTGCCAATAATTAATAATAATTGGCGGGGCAGGCGTTTGCCGCTTGACGCTGCCGCAAAATCTTTTTGTGTTTTGGCCTTAACGGGGTTTTTCCCGCCGACGACGCGACGCGACGCCTCGATTGAGAGAGAAACGGCTGGGGCCTCAGAGGAGGTGAGTGTGGATCTGTGTCGCGGGTACCGGGTACCGGGACACCCTCATCTCCTCCCTGCTCCGCGCCGGGGTAGGGAGTGGGCATTGGCGCCTGTCCGGGCCGCGTTTTTTTTTTTTTTTNGGGGGGAGCGGAGCCCCACCGGCTCGCAAAGCGAGTCCCTGATTTATAAAACCCGGAGTATGTCTGGTGGAACGCTTGCGCGCAAACCACTGTTCTTCTTTGTGATAAACTCTGAACCTCCGGTCGCCGCGCCGTTCTTTCAATATGCCCTAGATGCCTAGAATATACCGTTGTCGGTGAAACCGGCCATAAGAAATAAGATTGCAACTTGCGGAGTACGGGGCACATAACAAATATGTAATGAGAAAATTATTTCATGTTTTTCTTTAGGCCACAGAGAGTGACAAGTCACGTCCGTGGCGTGTCCCAACCATCACTTTCATAGTTTTGTCAATTTTTATGCAATGCATGAGATGTTATGTCACTTTTTATATTAGAGTAATGGAGAAAGGAATACTGAAGGTAAAGGCTAGTCCATTCTTTGTCCCGAAGTTCCAAATTGCGTCGATTTTATTGCCAGATGAATTTTGTCCCACGGTTTCTCGTCACGTCCGTGGACAAAAACCAAAACGGTTATAAAATCATCCAGGAAGCAGCAATGTGCAGGATTTTTGTCTTTTCGCCTGCTGATGCAGCCATATTGAGACGCTGAATCAAAAACCTGTTGTGTTGTGTTGTGTATTGGGGCTGGTAAGAAGGACTCAGGCTGATGAATAAAACAGGTGTATTGCAAGTATCAATAGGAGCTCGAGAACAGACCAGCTACTCGGTCTGTTCCTACATAGTTACAAGACAACAACAAGTCATAGTTGTCTGGCAACTGGTGGTTACAGTAATGTCAGAACACAACAGTTGGTTGCTTGAAGGTGTAAGGTGGCGAGATTAAATGTGATGACGCAATCCAGGAGTAAAGCAAAAAAAATCCAGGAATGCGCTGTATCAGCCACGAGTTTGCTATTAATAGGGATAGATATTTCCCAAAAATGTAGCAGGGGTCTGACCGTGACGCGTCAAAGTTGGATAACAGACCCATTATGTAGATACTCAGCCTCCAGTAGAAGAATAGAGTATGATGACACTCTATCAATGCCCATTGTATGGAAGGGGGTGGAATAGCGAGGAGCATCTTCACCCGTAAGCAGGGATGGAAAAAGAACCGCTTCTTGGAAGGAAGCGGTTCTTTTTTCCAACCCTGAACATGGAAAAAAGAACCGCTTCCTTCCAAGAAGCGGTTCTTTTTCCATCCCTGCCCGTAAGACAATGGAGAATAACCAGATTAGACTTCAAGACCTTAAGATAGCTGACCAGCCGGCCAGCCGGCCAGCGGGCTAGCAGCAACCAACACCGAGGGGAGAAGAGCAATAGACAGCTGAAGAAGAAGAAGGTTTGGTTTGGTTTATTCGGAAGAAGCCAAAGCAACTATGGCTATCTGGCTGTAAGAAGAAGCAAAGGTGGGACAGATGGAGAGAGAAACAAAGAGGAAAAAGAAGAGAGGAAAGACTGGCATCTCTCTTAGTCTGTCTCCTATCCCAAAGACCTGTCCGGCTTGGGTGGCCCTACCAGTAGACAAAGCTACCGCCGGCATAGCTCTTGGGGTCATGGGAGAAACGCAAACCCCACCACCACGATAAGGTGGAGATACCATCGGGGGGAGAAGACCCTGAGACTACCCTGAGACTACGATATAGGACTGCGGGAAGGACCACCCTAACTGGAGGAGGCTGGGGACGCTAGGAGTCGTCTAATCCAGTCCCTACCAAAACCGTAAACGGAAGGGGTGAGATCCAGCCTGAATTTTCAAGTGAGCGGAAGTCGGGTCATCACCTGATGACCTCTGACCCCGTCTCATCACCTTCAAGGCGTGTAATTCTGCTCTAAACGTCAGATTTAGTTAAGTGTCGAGATCAGTGCGTCACATCTGTGGCACCTGGTAAATGTAGGTAAGCAGTTCAAATTTCAATTTTTGCTCAAGTACGTGTGCTATTAGGTACTGTACAAAGAGCTTACTCATTTGAAATAAAAGTTTGTAACCTAAACTTACCATGTTTTACGCGGAATAAACAGAGAGTTCGTCACGTCCGTGGACACTACCCATCCACAGGCGCCCCTAGACGGGGTCAGATGTTCAAGGACATGATTTTAATAACCTATTTGAATGTTTTGAACCATCTATACCATGTTTCTAATGCACTCATAGCTGTACACTACTTATTGTCAGATGTAAGCATTCGGTCGGATAGGTCTCGAGTATACTCTGAATTTCCACATTTCTTGTTTCATTGCATTTGAAGCTATTTGAAGTATTACTTACATTATATTGCGAACTGTGCTAGCCACTTGGTTCGGTTCTACACCCTGTGCCACACTTAGTTCGTCAAGGTGAAGTAGACTCTGTATTCTTAACTGTGTGTATGTAGCTGTAGATATAGAATTTTTATAATTTATTTTTAAAAATGTGAAATATAAGTCTACGATCTCGGCCGTTATTTTTGTGGGAACACCCGAAGTAATAACTATTTTTATTTAAAAATTATTTTTGAAGAGACATTTTCATTGATAATTTGTTTACATGAAATTGCACCTTTTTCACTATTGACCCATATACGGTACGGATGAGAGTAGACCTATGTTAAATAATATTACGAAGCAGGCGGCATATCGTCGGAATTCAGGAGAAAGGTTAATTTTTAGGCCATTTTATAAATTTTACAGGAGAGGCGAAAATAGATTGAAAGTATAGGAGGGCCAGTCAAACATATTCAGACAGAATTTTATGTGATAAAGAGAACTACTTCATGACTCGCGGCGAATGGCATCGTGTCCAGTATATGGATTGAAGTATTAGAACACCAATTCTTGTTCGAATATTCCAAATTCCCAGGCGATGGTGACAGCGGAAGTAGACGTAGGTTCACATTCGCCTCCGCTCTGCCAGAGGTCGGCCGTGAGGACAAAAATTCACCGTTGAGGTTTTGCATCCGTTTGAATAAAACAGACAAAAAGGTGTACGACATGCTAAGATTGTGAACAGCAGATACTGGTCGCCATGTGAGGCTACAATAGGCCTACGTTGCAACTCTTCGCATCCTCCATTGCTGTTGTCTTCAAATGGAAGCAAAACAGCCGACCTTCTGGCAGATCGAAGGCGAATTATTATGAACCTAGATCTACTTTCTGTGTTACGTACCTTCGCCTGGGATCGTGAAATATTCGAAGAAGAATATTATGGTGTTCTAATACTTCAATCCATTCTGGACACGATTCCATTCACCGCAAGACATGAACTAATTCCAGTTATCGCATAAAAAATCAGTCTCCGTAGCCACCGTAGACAAGGAAGCCGCCATGTTTGACATTGACGCCGGCCGATTACCATGGTCACAAATCTCAGAAGTGTTCTATCTGCTGGGCGAAAAAAGCTGCCGTGTCCCCCGAACCTTTCCAGCCCTTCCCCGGGGCAGTGTCGCCCCGATGTCGTTCCAAGTGAACCCCCGCTCCTTAGTGGAGGCCCCGGCTACAATTTCAGAGGTATACCGTATTTCGTGCCTATTCACCTGATAATACGCCCAAAAACGACTAGATAAGTCGAAATACGGCCGCGTTCGAACGAGAAAACCACATGTTTTCCTCCTTAACCCGCCCAAATCGCGAGGTTAAAGTTCACCCGAGATTTAACTGCAGGTTTTAGAAAAAAAAATGCGTTGATACAACGAGTTTGTTGTTAATCACGGATTTTCTGCCTAGTAACCACAAGTTTAGTGAAAACTTGCTTTGATTAGATACAACCGGCCCTTAGTCCTCCTTTTTAACACGGCTAAATGCAGGAATTAAAATTTAAGCACTGCAAGTAGATACCGGTGCTGCATTTGCACCCCAGATGTAAGTTTGGCCTACGGATAAAAAATTAAGATTAGACTCTTGCATTACCAATATCACATTAGCACAATCATGTCTTCACCAATATATGCAGATTCTCATGTATACAAAAGTGCTCGGATGCTGGAAGCGACCATTTTCAGCACATGCCCTTGGCAGACCAGTCCTTGTTTTGCAACATACAACGTAAGCACATGTCAATTAGGGAACTTTACAGTCATTTTAAAAGTTATTGAGGAATGCTTAGGCTTCCTAGAGAGCATGACCCTGTATCTCATGAAAGGATCCATCAGAAGGGGCAGGTAGCGCCTCGGCCCCGTAAAACGCATTCGAATGCGCCGAATAATTAATTTATTCTCTCTGCAAGTCGGACATTCGTCACGGCGGCTGCCATTTCTCGTGTGTCTCTAGCTACTCATCAGATCTATGTTAAAAGCACCTAAACAGAAGCACGAAAATAATTACGTCCGCCCGAAGTTAAGAGTCAGACGAACCTCGAAACAGTGGCTCAGTGGCTAATAGCGAGACGAAAATTCCACCCAAATGATTCGACTCTCCTAACTACAGTATACACTGTACTCCCGATTATATATCCGGGTGCGGATTATCCGTGTATCGCCAAATAATGAAATTAAAATTAAAGTACCAAAAAATTCCACCCAGTAGTCAATATGTCTCGCCAACGAAGAATATAACAGACTTTGTCCAGAAGACAAAGTCAAAATCAATGGTAAGTTTTATTAGTTTCATTCAACCAAGCAGCATACTCTCTATATAGTCTATAGTAAAGTAGAGTAGTACATTAATAACCTGCGAACAGGTCATTTTTGACGCTCCGGCGAGACTCGTGCAGCCATTAGCCTGGATAATCGGGAGTGAAGTGTATAGTAACTATCATGTTGGGCGCGCATCCGCAGAATCCCGGGAGCTTTTTCTTTTACACTACTGCTTTTTTTCTTCTTTTTTTGGCAAGACCCCAGCTGCACGTGTGCCAGCGGTGTTGATCATAATATTCTCAGGAGGAGGAAAAACTCGTGCGAAGTGTCTCTAAGGGTCATGGTCATGACCCTGGTATGACCAGCAGGCAATATGTACTTGATCATGTGCCAGCTCCTCGCCCTCTTCCCCTCCACCCCCGTATACGACAAGACTAGAAACTTTGGCGCCTGACCAGCTGATCTTCTCCAAGGACTTTCACTTCATTCTTCCAAAAGATTTTCTTTGCCAGTTTTTTCCCAGCCCCCCCCCCCTCTTCTGCCCCCTCTTCCTCTCCTGCTGGGGGGAGTAATTACCTGCGTGGCATTATGTTGATATAATGCATGTGCAATATGCGCCTACAGATAACTTCGAAGCTGAGATATTGGCTAACTGCAAATGAGGGCCAAGAAGAGAAAAGGACAAGTCTAATGATGAGTGCGCTTCTCTCACGTCAGCAGCAGCGGCAAGTGCAAGTAAGCAAGCAAGCAAGCAAGCAAGCAATAAGGAGCCTTGCTCGCATCGGCAGCAGCAGCAGGTAGAGACCACGCAAAAAGGAAGGGAAGATTTTCAATGTCGAATTCGGAATCATGCTGCTAAAGGTGACGGCCTTGGCAACTTGCGTCTGAGAACATACTCGTGACGCTCAAAGCAACAACTGGCCAATAACTTACTCACTCTTTCACACCAATGTGCAATTCTGTTCGTCTCGGCGAAAAGCCTGCAGAGCACGTCATACTCATGATTAGAGAACGGATTTCTAGGTTTTTACCTACTTTTTCTTTTGTAGGCAGAACACCGGAAACAAAATATCTATCCGTTTCATAACACAAGGACCTCAAAAATCGTATAGCTTTATAGAACCTAAAATTGCCTATTTCGGACGTTGGGACCTAAATGGCCTATTAGCGCCTATTGTGCACCTATTTCGACCATTTTGACACCGTTTTCTAAGATTTTCGAGAGTTCTGCGGGTTTTCCGTTCAATTCATCCCTATACCGCTTCAACCTGTGACGAGCGGATCAACACCAGTACCTGCTGTGCCCACCAACCCTTATGTTGACTATGTTGCCGAACCTACCGATGTTGACTCTGACAATGACTCCGTGGCCGCCAACACGAACATATCTGATCACTATGGGGACGGCGCGGCGATCACATCGCCGAAGACAAACAAGGTCTGACGGGCGAGGAGTTTCTATCACCGGATGGTAGAACACCCATCCACGATTTCCTCCCCGCCTTGGCTCGGATTCGAAATATGGGCAAGTCGGAGGAGGCGTGGTGCCGATTCGAGGAAATCCTGGAGCAGTTGACGGCGGGCGGTGGCTCGTGAGTAGTTCGCATCCCGCAACCATCTGGGGATGCTGGCACTAAAAAGAAGACCATTGACCCTTTTTAATGCAAATATTTGTTCGAGGAAATTTGCCATATTTTGATATTTTACTTTAGTACGTGCACATAAAAAAATCTGCAGATGAATTGGCTCAACATCTGCTATTGCCAATGCTCAGTTCTGTTGATTTAGTTTGTCTGTGAGAAAAATATCTGATGTCTGAATCACTTTTATACACGCACGGAGCATTTACAAGTTATCAATGAAGAATGTGTTATATAGGCCATAAAATCTTAACAACTAAACATAACTAATTAAATATTGTTTGAGGATATTCTTAAAGTATCTTCAACATGTGCCTTGATACGTTCAGTATCAACATATATTTTTTTCAGTAAGGTCTCGCCTTAAGGAATTTATGCAGGAAAACCCAATAGGGGTGCGACCTGGGTGCGACTTTCTTATAATAATAATAATAATAATAATAATAATAATAATAATAATAATAATAATAATAATAATAATAATAATAATGATAATAATAGATATTGTCATTCGCGACATTTCCGTCAAAACAATCGTATATTGTATAAAAATAGCAAGATATTTTCATATTGAAAGCTGCTATTTTGCTTCAGAAAGCCATTTAACTTACACTAATTCGTCAGATATTAGTCTAAGTGGAATTTACAATTTAAAAATATATATTCAGTCATTTCGATTCATCCTGCCACCCCCAACCCTCTCCAGCCTCCCTTGATCTCCATTCTCTTCATTAAAAAAACTGGTTAATTAAACATGCGATCATAGAAAATAAAGCTTATAGCTTTTTGTAGCTGAGTGGCAAAAAAAAACATTTGACAGTTAGTATATGAATATAAACGTGGAAGATGTACAGGGCATTGATGAGATACTCTCCCCCGATCACTTGTTCGCATCCCAACCCGGATCCCAAGCTTGGGATTGGAAGCCCGACACGAGAGGGAAAAGCTCCTCAAGTTTCGAGCATATTTGCTTATTGTCTGGGAGCGCCAAGGAGTACCTGGGAGTACCTGGGAGTACCAAGGAGTACCAAAGAGTACCTATAAGGAGTACCGAAGAGTACCAAAGAGTACCACTGCAGGTGTACACCGGAGTACCGAAGTGAGTACCCCCTTGGTACGGGGTGCTATATCCGGTCTCTATTCCGTAATGGTCAACCCAAAAAAGACGGTCACTTACCATTTTTCTGGCAGGTTGGGGTGCGGCCCACCGTTTTAACACTGAATGGACTCCAATTGACTTGACTGAAAGAAGATGAGACCACAAAGTTCCTGGGTGTCCAGGTGGGATTCCATGCGGTGCCTATCTTCAAATCTGCTTCTGGCTACATAAAGACTGGATAGGCCATCTTGAGATCAGCCCTGGCACCGTGGCAGAGGATGGACGACGCCGTAAAAACATTCTTGTATCCAGCGATGGTATCTGCGATGAGGACCGGCCAATTGCCTATGTGGAAGAGGATAGACACGTCCCTGCGTCCTCTCCTGAAACATACCTTTTACCTTCCCTCTCGTGCATCCAAGAGTACCTCTATGGGAGCCGGAAGGCTGTTGGATGTGGAATACCGTTGGCTGCTGACAACTCTGACATTTTCCTTGTCGATTCTTCCTACAAACTACTGACGTCACCTGATACTGGAGTTTCTGAGCTGGCAGAGGATGACCTACGCCACACTGTCAGTGCGAGGTTGGGCCGAGATGCGGAGGAGGCAGGTGTGCTGGCTTTTCTTTCTGGATGCTGTGAGGGCGAGTTCAGCAAGCGCTCCAATTCCTTTCGGAACGTCTGGACGGCAACCAGGTTTCTGAGAAATCTTTCTATTTTTGATACTATTGTTTTATAAGGGATACCAGTATTCTATTGACATAATATGTTCATTTAATACCATTTCTTTTACAATTACCCTTTGGCACGATTACTACGAGTACCATTTTTCAATGTGTTGTTTTCGCTATGAACATAACAATGAAAATGTGTAAAAATGAAACTAAATTAGGATCAGCTTGATTTTTACTGCCTATTAAGAGCATATTTTGACTGTTTTCAGGGCCTAAATGCCTACCTATTTCAGGGTTTTTAGAACCTAAAAATCCGTTCCTTACAGTCATGATACTTGCTCTACATATCGCGATACTGTGCTTATAAAAGAGCAGGAAGTAACGTCTCTACGTCAGACAATATAAATAATGGACGCTATTTCATAAATAGACCCTAGTAATACAGCTGACAACAACAACAACGACGACGACGACGACGACGACGACGATGATGATGATGATGATGATGATGATGATGATGATGATGATGGGAAGTAGGGCAAATCCGTACTGTATGGATATCTCTGTTTTCAAATGAGCCCGGCCGTAAAATTGGCATGACCTGTCTGTTGCGTCAATAGAAATGATTGTAAGAAAGGAAGGGTTTCAAGCATGGTCTCTTAGGCGAGAGAGATCATAGCACGGATCACAGAGTATTTATTTATTTATTTATTTTATTTATTTATACTACCCCATTTTTGGAGCAGAGCTCGTATAGGGGGACACACCTTAGCCATCACACAAGGACATAAATCTGCTTACATGGCAAAAAAATTGAGAATATCAAAAATAAACTGTTCAGTTGGTTCTGCAAACAACAAGTACATCTGATTTGGAGGGCAACGTGTAACATCTTCCAAATAGTTCGTACGAGGGGTGTGAAAAATGGGGCATTCAAAGAACAAATGATGGTAGGTAAAGGGGCGGATTCTCGTGGACTCCTGTAAGTCTGCGGGCCCGCAGGAGATGCGGGCCCGCAAGTCCGTCCAAGATGGCGACGGATGCGGGACCCCGAAAAAGTGGAATAAATGTGGTAGCCTGTAAGTCCTTACAAGAAAGAATTGAAAGTAGGGGGGAGATACGGGGGTTCTTGGAGCTCCGCCCACCGGAAACTGACAGGAGCCAATGGGCGCAGAGGAAGAGGGTGCATTCCCACCGCCGTACAATGGACAGCGACGGGATTAAACGCTATTGAGAAAAGAACAGCGAGAACTCGGCCCATTCGAATTCGGGTTTTTTACTATGATTTAGGTAGGGAGTTCGGGCAAACGTCGCGAGAGTGTGCAGAAGGCAATCGAGTCTAAGGTCAAGGACCTTATCGAATCTGGGACATTCGAATCTGGAGTGTCTGCTGCTAGCGAGGTGAGAGCGAAGACGATGCCGGGGAAGAAGTCTGCCCCGGGTTCCGCCCGCGCCCCTCGCCGGCCGAACTGGGATGACCGTGAAAAAGAGGCCATTGTGGCCCGCATGGAAGGCACTCCAGGACTCGTGGAAGGGCCCCTGGGCCGTGTTTATCCGTGTTCGATCCCCGCCTTACGGACACACAGCTGCTGTCGGGGAAGCGGCCATTTTTGAGGGCGACAGGTGACTTACAGGCACACTTACAGGTGCTCCCACCCACCCGTATCTTTGCGGGCCTTTCCTTCCCGCAACCCTTGCGGGAGCGCGACACGATAATTCCACTTCGGGAGTTTTTTTAGTTGCCGGGGCGATACGGGCGTTTGCGACTTGCACCAGCTTGAGCTGCCTCCCGTAAAGTCCACGAGAATCCGCCCCAAAGTCTAAACCCAAATTGCACCAATCACACACCTGCTCAGGGGGAAACGCAATTTTATGACCTACCACATGAACAGACCTGGAATTGTTTTTCAGGTTGAGCCAGAGCCTTAAATGGGGTAGGGGAAGATTGAACAAAAAATAGTTTTCCATCATTGGCAAATCCTTACAAGTTGACCCATATCTCGACGAAGCATGCAGTCTCGCTTGATCATCGTCGTGATAAACAAGTGACATAAGATCTTGAGCACGACCCAGGTCGATCGTATCCAAGTCATCCGTTGTGAACCCATAAATTGCAATTTTTTGAAGAAACATGGAATACCAGTTTAACTGCGGGTATCTATTGCTGGCGTGTGCCTGCACAAAATAATCTAAAGCCTGGGTGCATAAAACTACTTGTGGCCTGTTCTTTAATTTTGATCACAGTCACAGAGTAGGAAACTGCTTCACTAATGCTCGATTCCACCAATCCTTTTAACAGTCACTTAGGAGCTATACCGGTATGTAGATTAGCGGAGATTTAAATCATGATTGAATTGTGTTCGTCCAGCGCCAGTGTGTTAACCCAAATACGGTATGCCTGAAGATTTTGTTTAACTCGAAAATGTCAAAAAGGGGAGTTAAAAGTCCTTTTCCTAATATCTGGTTCAATTCTACCACTGCGCTTTGAAACGTTGTGAAGGATTTGAAAATAAACTCTGGCTGCACAGGTTGATCTACCTGGCCTAAAAATTTCAAGTCTCAACGAATGAAACAGAGGGCTTCAAGACATCACCGCCCAGATCACCGCCAATGCAGTATTTCATGGAATAATTGTCAAAGGAATTACGAAGGAATTATCAAAATTACAGTTTTGGGAATGTTGAGTATGCTGCAAGGTAGCATTTTCTTGCTTTCCAGCAATGTCCAAGAATGTCCAAGCGGCAGTGGAGGCCCAGTTGAGGTCAGCGTTCAAGTAAACATATTGGAGCACAAGAATCAACTGGCGCAATATAGTTTATAAATATTAATAATCATTTGCATCATGAGTTTCAGATTTCTTTACCCCTCCCGAACATGTCAGAGCCGAATCAAGAAAAGATCATCAAAATTTCTCCGAATGGAAGTTTGAAATTTGAAATAACCCTTCTGAACTCGTTTGGGCTGAAAAGATGGAAGCCTATCCTGGCCTGGCAACCAGTGATCTGAAGTACTTAATACCCTGATTCTCCCGAATGGAAACTCATGCTGATGCTGATGCGTGGTTGCCTATGTACAGGCGCTAATTGCACTTGGATCGCAGTTAGAGGCGCCCCCCAAATATTACATTTACATGGCAACGTACTCTCTAAAAAAATAAGAGTTAAAAAAACTCAATAAGAGTTAAATTAACTCTTTTTAACCTTGAAAGTGGTCATTACCAAAAATGAGTTATAATAACTCTTTCGCTGGAGTTAAAACAACTCTTTTAGTTCATTTCATCCTCCGAAAGAGTTATTAATTCACTCTTTCGGAGGATGAAATGAACTAAAAGAGTTGTTTTAACTCCAGCGAAAGAGTTATTATAACTCATTTTTGGTAATGACCACTTTCAAGGTTAAAAAGAGTTAATTTAACTCTTATTTTTTTAGAGAGTAAATGCATGATGTAATACATGTTTCATGTGCGAAATTGTCTCCTCTTTCCGACAAAAATAGCCACTTTCCGATAGCTGTACAAATTCGTGTCACAAATCGACATTTTTGAAAACAAATGACATTTTCAAAAAAGTGCCAAAGTCAAATGTCATCGCATTGATATCAAAATACACCCAGTGCCCTCTATCAGTGATACAAACGGAATTTTGGAATACGAAATGGTTACGGAGCTATAGGTACTGACGTGGAGCGCTGCGCTAGTGGCCACGCCCGCTGAATGAAAAAGAGCGGCCCACCTAGGTCCGTCTTCATGTCTCAGGTAGTGTACGCTTGTCCTTTGTGTTTAATTCACTTAATAATACACAGTAAAACTTCTATAAGTCGAATCTCCATGGGACCGGAAAAAACTTCGAGTTATAGAAGATTCGAGTTAGAGAAGTTGGGATTTTTTTTGAAGCACATAACTCTATAAGGAAGCCTACCTTTATATCCAGCGACGAAAGGTGTTTTGTCGCTGTTTCGTTTCAAAAAAAGCTATGTTATGGACATTTGCCTACTCTTAGATTCGAGGATTCAATTGTCACAATCAAGTCAAACACTTCTTTCGGTACGTGTGGTAGACGGAGATGAGGAAATTGAGCCTTTCTGTACATGTGGTCTACTCTCGACCCTTCGGCTGGGAAATGAGGAAATTTTCCGTACTCGCCAACATGAACCCCGCCGCGCCGTTACGCAGAAAAATGAATTTTTCATGACACATCTCGGAGGCCAAAACATTCCCCCTGTGAACCCTGGATAGTACAAATCTTTGTCTTTGTAATGTTATATTTGAAACAGAAATATCAATTTGTGTAATCATAATTAAGTGAATTGCACACCTCTGTTATCTCAGCCGTTTGTCATCCGAATTACTTCGTGAATGTATCGAAGGCAAGCCAGAAATGTGCGTGATAAAATATTATTGTAGGGACGATAGTCCCTATAAGTAAGATCCTCGTGCAAAAACAACAATGAAAATTTTCCTTGTTCTTGTTCAGACGAGTTTTTCTGTCAAGCATATCTCAAAAACCGTTGCAAGTACAGCCTTCATATTTTGAACACGTATCTGGCCCGACGTGCTGCAGTGCCCGATCCCCTACACAAAAAACCCAAGGACGTAACAGAACCCCGAAATAAAATTATCAATGAATAATTCATTATGAGCAGCAATGCGTGCAACTGGAATCCATGTGTGACAATAGTCACAGATTATGTAGAATATTATTTTGTGAAAATATCATCTCTACACTTTATGCGGAATTACGTACGCTAACTGCTTGAATAAATATATGCTTCACCTTATTTTCATTACATTATTATTAAATTATCACAAAAACTAATTCCCTACGGAATTGTAAAAAAAAGGAAAGTAAGATCCAAGTAACGGATAGAAATGACTGAAACAAGACTGGGCTGCGTAAGATCTTCAACCTTATGGATAAATGTAACCCAGAGATCTTACTTCCGCATTTTCCACAGTAATTAGATTTGTATCATGGTGATGATCAAAGCGTCTTTGTCCATCAGCCATCCTAATGCTAATAAGCCAATCTGTGGACCATTAAACATTCAAGCTACTCAGTAAATCGATGAACAAATTAATTAATTAAAGGATTATATTTATCATTTATCCTTATTAAATATAGTATATTATATGACATATTATATATTATATTATATGACATATTATATATTATATTATATGACATATTATATATTATATTATATATAATATTATATAATATTATTTTATTTTATCATTATATGTGAATTATTATAATGTGAAACATTTAACTTTCCAGCCACTCAGCTAATCGACGAACCAATTAATAACAATGTTTTATTTTTATCGTTTATTCTTATTATCATATTATTATTTTATTATTATTATATTATATTATTATTATAAGCATTAAATAATCCCAAATTGCACACCTATACCTTGATGAACAAAGACGCTTTGATCATCACCATTATACAAATCTAATTATTGTGTAAAATGCGGAAGTAAGATCTCTGGGTTACATTTATCCATAAGGTTGAAGATCTTACGCAGCCCAGTCTTGTTTCAGTCATTTCTATCCGTTACTTGGATCTTACTTTCCTTTTTTTTACAATTCCGTAGGGAATTAGTTTTTGTGATAATTGCAGCTATTTTTTGACAAAGCAACCTGAACATGCAGTTTGTTTTTTTAAATTTACCCCGTGCCAGGCATCAATGGCCTATTTGGGGGGTGGCACACCACCATCAGTTTTCTCTGTCATTTTTTTCTTCAGTCACCGGTGCAAGGAGTCAAGGATGCAGGGTAGGGGTAGGTATTTTCGGGGAGGGAACATGGGGTGCAAGTGCATTGTCTACAACATGGGTCATGTGCTGTCCCCCAGGAGGTTAGGTTGCCAGACACCTCCTTGGTG
>KZ539628.1:1434-12716 GCA_000934665.2 Catajapyx aquilonaris
AAAAAAAAAACTAGTAAAATGATCCCACCAGTACAACACTGAAGGGTTGGTACCAGGTGAGTCATTAAGTCTCGTAGCGCATTTTTGCACTGCCGCCATATTGCAGTCGCATTTTGTTGCTGGAGTGTGGCCCTCTGGAGCCATATTCCTGGCCCTTGGAAAAGCACGAGGGTTTTTTAGCGGTGCAAGTCACGCTGTTTGGTCTGATTGGAGGCCCCTGTTCCGTTGTTCAAAATAATGCCCCCTTGCGTTCATGTCAGGCTTTGTGAACAAAGGGGATTTATGATTGAACGTGGCTTTGCCGCCTTATTTGTGTTGCGCAGTTGTGTGACGTTTTCTTTTCCTCTCTCTTTTTGAAATGGCTATGGTTGGCTATAGAAATGGCTATAGACGAGCTTCCAATTAAAATGATCTTAGTTGGTAGATATTTTTGTGCTAAGCTTGCTTATTTTTCAGATATACTTTTTAATCATTATGAAAAGTATTAGCTTCTAATTGAATTATAATTATGTTCAAGCTCGGACTCGTAACTTCTGATTTCTGATTGGAACAATCGGTATCGAACGTCGATGACTAGACCCATTTTCGCAGGCTATACATCCTCTTCAGGCTTTTAAAAACGTGGGTATATACGCAAATTAATATTAGCAGCTGCTACTTTTGAACACCACTAAAAGTAACTGTTTAAAATAATCAGCTTTGCGAAAAATTGCCCGTTGTGATAAGGATGGTTGCTTTGGAGGATGATAGATGGGATCTAAGTGATCATTTTAAGTATAGGTATCGTGAGTCTCCGCAGCCTAGTTATCGAGTTAATTAGCACTAAATAAAGTGTGCATTATACCAGCTTATATGCCGCGGATGCAATCAACGACACTTCCATCGTGTAGGTCAATGCCTGCTACGCCTAATGGGATCGTATCTTCAATTTCGTAAATAGCACGGTAACACCTATAAATGAAAAAGGTATAAGGTCGCATGGAGGGACGCATACCTGTCAGGATATTTTATACCTTGTGTTTGAAGCTCATTATCTCAATAACTATGCTGCGGAGACCCACGTTACCTATACATAAATTGATCACCTACAACACATCTACCATGCTCCAAAATGAAGGGATGAGAAATTTCCGCACCATGCATTACATGCATTACTCAATTGAATATGTGTAATATTTAGCTCATATTTGTGATTAATTTGCATCTCCTTCTTGATCACTGACTACTAGGGAATGTAATGATGCACTGTAACTTCTTCACACATGTGAAAAAATTTAATTGCTAGTTACGTTAATGAATAAAATTATTAGTTTGATAAGTTTTTGATTAAATGTAATGACAGCATAGTTTATTAATACACTTAGTAAGAGAATACAGGAAATAAATTATGGCTGGAGATAGCAACTTTCGTTACAGCACTCAATTTGATCCTTTAGCAAAATATTGACCCAACAACTCCATTCATAAATATAGTGTATAGTGTGTACTTGTATGTTTAATGTACTCGTCTTATGACAGGTGCGTACGTGTAATGCTGTACCTAAAACAATACACTGCATAAAGCATTTTACCATTGACTGTAGTCTACTACAGATTGTACCTTTACCGAATATTGACCTATGCACGTATATTTGCATGTATGCATATGTACAGTAGGATAAAATATTTGTTCCTAGTTTTCATACCTGAAAGCCTGCACTATGCCTTCACACACTGTATTCAGCTCAATTTGAAAAATAACGCAATTAGGGGAAGTTATGTCCTTCTTGTTTGTCTGCCATTAAGTGCAAAACAAAAGAAGCTGCTATAGACCGTGCATTGACTTATCCCAATCCATCAATAAGCAAAACTGCTATTATAAAATGAACGTACGGAAGAGTGGGAGAAATGTGAAAATGAATAAAATAGTGTGGGCATACACTTAAATGCTCCATCAGCAGCTGTTAAAAATTAAATATATCTGCTAAAACTTTCACAGCCAGATACATTAACAGCCCTGCATGACATCGCATATAACATGTACATCAGCAATGAGGCCTTCCGGAAATGAGAGGATTTAGTGCGCATAACTGTACTGTAAGTTTTAGCATGACGCAAAATCATGCATGAATAGCACCTGTTACCATGGGAACCCCTCATCCTATTCACTAAAGCACACACACACGCACACAAAGTCACATCAACTGAAACAAATGAGGTAACCCTACCGTGCGATGAAACGCAACTGTCATGAACCGTGATTGCGATTCATGACCCACCAACCATACTTACTTTAAAAAATATATTCGTCAGCCGGACAGCGACCTTGAACATGTTATAGCACGGGATACACCAAGGTCGCAAAAATGAACGCTACTTATACCTTGAACCATCTTACTACCGGGTGTCTTGTCTGCCCTCCTACAAAACAGATCACATTTTCGGTCCCCCGGTTACTGCGCACCCACTGTCACCGCATCACTGGCGAATGGTCTATGAGGTGCGGAGTAAATCTTAACACTGCCCAGCTTTTATAGTGGTCTAGGTTTTCCTACATAGCGCCACCGTTCGATAGCCTTCACTGCCCAGATTATCCACATGCAAGCCATGTACCCCACTCCACCCCCTTCTACCCACCCACCTGTCCCCAACCCACCCCGCCCCCTTCTAGATGAAATGTGCCTTTATATCATGTCCTCATGCGCAATTAGTCACTGGTGAAACCATGCTTATTTGTAGCTCTGGAAGTAGAAGAGCGAAAAAAAAACCTCAAAGGTGTTTGACCTTACGCAGGTGGAAATATAGTTATAAGAGTCACGCGTCGTATCGGACCAAAATGTTACTAGTTGACATATTGCAAACATTTACGAATAGAAAGGTGCATTTTTAAATGCCTTCCTCTGTTGGCATTTGTCATCATTTTTGGAAGCGACAAAAACCTCTTTGGGTTGCCCTCTATAAAAAAATATTTGTCGCCTAAAAATCCCTCGCCTTGAAAGATTTATGACCTGAGAAATCCAGGCAAACCCAGGACAAGCCCCAAATCCCGGATCGTTACCAATTTTCTGTCCCAGTTATGCGCCACATCGAGTGTTGCCACAGCATAATTGCAGATATCCCTTTTCCTGTCCGCCATTTTTTTTACCCTTGCTTCTCTCTCGGGCTCGTATTGATCTAGGATAGTCCCCCAACATTTTCGGGGGCGTCAACTTCTGGTCCAATGGAAATCGGATTAGAAAGCCACCCACGACACAATATAGATTACTTTTTTACCCATATTCACCCATGTAGCTATTGTTTTATAGCCACTTAAAGGTGTATCCCCCAAAAAATACTGGAAGATCCGTAACGTTACGCTCCAAGTACGTTATACTTAACCTGGGGTAATTCCCGTCACCATTCTGCCCATTCCATTTGGCCTACCGCACTGGCCAATTAGGAGGCGAGGCCGATCCGGCGTTGTAACCTCCTCATCCAACGTTGCCATTCACTCACACTCTTCAATTCCTGCATCGTATACCCCATACTTTGTGGGTCCTGTACCCAACCCGCCTTTTAGACTTACTGGCATGCGGAGACTCTGCAGCCAAAACCTAAAGCCAAACTACCCCCCACCACTTCCCCCATACACCCCTACCAGAAAAAACCCCCTCTGGAAACTTGCCACCTAACAAGTTAGGAGGTGGGCGAGGGTTGGGAAGTGGAGGAGTTTGAAATGTGCTCAAGTCCAGCTTGAAATATGGTGTGAAAAGGGCATCCACCATGTTGGAAACCACCTGTGCGAACACCTTCCAATTTACCTGGACTTTCCTAGGCTGTTATTACGCACTTTTGTGGGTTAGGTTAGGTTAGGTTAGGTTAGGTTAGGTTAGGTTAGGTTAGGTTAGGGTTAGGTTAGGTTACGTTAGGTTAGTGTAGGTTAGGGTAGGTTAGGTTAGGTCTAATTGAATCACGTCATCCAGACGGCGTTCTCCATTGGCATGTTGGCCACCGGAAGAAAACCCAGTCAGATGTAACTTTCTGAATCACCGAAGCACATAACCTGGGTCATTAAGTCGCCTCTAAGTCTCAACTGTTTTTATATAGAACTAGCCAGGCAGTACTTTTTGCGATCAAAGCACAGGCTGTCCAAAATGTCAAGCTGTACAAGCGACAATGAATGCGCACTTTGGTACGAGGCAGCTTTTCTGGCCGTTGCCATGACCGTGGCAACTAGGGAGCTATATTTCAATGTTAGGTGTGAATATTTCACGATAAGTGCACGGCCACTGAAATGGGACTTTGTTTATTGCCATTCATTCTGGAGTTACACCACTTAGACCAGGTTGCATGAACGGGGTAAACCTAGAGGAAGTGGTCGATCTATGTTATTCATAAATGTGATTATTACTTGATGCAATCTAGGATGGTTATTTTTGATCAGTTATCGCAATGAATTATTATTAAAAGAGAACTTGGAAGTCACGTACACAGCGTGCACCTGGGACATAGGTGGTCATCACACACAATAAAGGTAGAGCATATGCGAGCGTGACTGAACGTGGCGTAGAGTTGGGAGGGTTAGGCAGAACGTGACATTGCACTCGAAAGTCGTAATAAACATTGGTAATCGAACATTTAGTAGCGAAAGATGGAGTTCAGTGATGCTTCCATTAGACATACAGGGTGTTTCAACTTTTTTCCCCGAACAGTTATCGTAAAATTGCACGTAGTTGCTACTTTTTAAGCAGTGACTTGCAAACGGTGATTTTTCGGAGGAACGGGGAATATTCCCTGCGAATCGTAGGTTCAAGTGGCATACGCGCTGCCCGCTGAAAATTGAGGGTCAAGTCTGGAAAAAGAGGGTCACACATGCCATGGGATGTGTGACCCTCTTTTTCCCCATTCCCAATTCCTCAGACAAATCACCGGTTGCAAGTCACTGCTTACAAAGTAGCAGCTACGTGCAATTTTAAGATAACTGTTCTGACAAAAAAGTTGAAACACCCCGTATTTCTATGATCAAGACACCTTTGAAACCAGCGCCATCTGATACAGGTGGCTGGGGAAGAAAGGTGTCATAGGCTACTTCCTGCTTTTGTTTGCTATAATGGCCTCTGGACATTGGACATCCTGAAAGCTACGATAACAACAGAAATCGAGGCACGTAGAAGCCACTCTAATAACTTCCAGTTGCCATGGTCACCAAGACACGTTCAGCAAGTGACAAAACAGCAGGACATCAAAAAACACTATGTATTGCTTCACGCTGGGCCGATCCAATAACACAAAATGGACGCCTAATATCCAGCATGAAAAGGACCGAAACTTAACACTTCCTACTACCGCAGCAATACTTCGGAAGCACCATAAACATCACTTAACTCCCCCTTTATCGCATCCACAGGTTGGCCGTGGGGCCCTCTAGTGAAAAACGACGCCATTTAATCTCCTCCTTCCCCCTACAGCCCCACCATCCCCTCCAATCATAATCTCAAAAAAAAAACTGCTTTTGATGGTGTTAAGTCACATTTGCCTGATCTCCTACTAATCGCTGCTTGAGAGGCTCACCAACAGGTGATTGATTGGTAGGCGACCTGGATTCAATAAATCGGGCCATAGACCTATATCTTGTCGCAAATAGGGTGCGCTAGTCTACAGTTAGGCATCGTGTCCGCACGCAATGTCTTGTTAATGGCACGACAGGGCCACGCCTTCAGTGCAATACTCCCCGGTGCCGTACCGGTATTGAAAAAATAATTGTATCAAATCGTTCGTTTTCATCTGGGTCACATTTCCGATGAAACTTTGCTGCATTAATGACTCAGCTTCTCCTTATTTTGTACAGCATTGTCGGAAAGGTGGTTAAATTTTAATCCAGCTGCAATTGATTGAACATATATGAATAATTGCTGTATAGTACTACAGGTAAATCCATTGATCCCATGTTGATATATAATTATTAGTACTTACCATCGCTTATGCAACCCAGCCACGTAACGGAACTCCCATAAATTTGGGGGTGTCCCATACAATTTAATATATACAGGGTGTTGCAAGTATCCGGGTCACTTTTGGATAACTGCTATCGTCCGATAGCAGTTATTTTTTGTAGCTTGTGCCCCGATTCAGTTGCCCCATTCTATAACTTCCGCTATATTCGACCCATTGGGGGTCGAATATAGGTGCTATGGAATGAGGTAACTGAATCGGGGCACAACGAGCTACACAAAAATATCTGCTATCAGGCGCTAGCAGTTATCCAAAAGTGACCGGATACTTGGAACACCCTGTATACAGGGTGTTTCAACTTTTTGTCCGAACAGTTATCGGAAATATTGCACTAAGCTGCTACTTTGTAAGCAGTGTATGCCACTTCAACCTACGATTCCCATTCCTCCGAATAATCACCGTTTGCAAGTCACTGCTTACAAAGTAGCAGCTACGTGCAATATTTCCGATAACTGTTCGGACAAAAAGTTGAAACACCGTGTACACCAATTTTCACTGATTAGTGTCATAAGAAGCATAATTTTCTGAGCAGTTGTCGCGTGGTTACCTGGACTTCTTCTTTCGTATTGGAGGCCTTTTTCGAAAATCTCCATTGCACTGAGCGTCCAGTGGCGACATCCGACGCATGTCCCCACGACTTCTGACCCCACCCCTTCACTCCGGGTGACCCAACAACACATGTGATCCAACACACATACACACCTCACACACGTGTCCCATACGGTGTTCACGCGACATCTGAGGCGGTGACCTGCAGGAGGTTGATTTGCCCCCCCCCCCTCCCCACTTTCGACTCCCTTTCCACCTCTCCAGCACCCCTTCCCACCCCCTCCAGTTCTCAGACGACACGCAAACTATGGAGGACAATGATACGGCATCATGTATGCAAACCCCACCCCATGCACTAGTCACCCCTTTTATTCCACGAAACAAACGGCAAATATATTAGTCATTAGGCTTTTTTTTTGAGAATAGGGGAAAATATTAAAGGAATTTTTTGGAAAAAAATAATAATTGATGCGAAATTTTTTTTAAATGTTTGCTTGCGGGGTTGACGTGGTGAACAGTAGCTGACAGTAGCGTGCCTTGCGTGAAAAATATGACGGTCTAGCTCTAGCCTTGGAATTATTTATTGTTTGGATTGGCACATCTGGCGTGCATGATTTTTAAATGCACGTAAATGCACATGGGTGCAAGGTGCATATGCGTGACACGTAACGTTATTGGCAAGTTACAGGTTAATGGTTCGATCCCCCCCCCCCCCCCNCCCCCCCAGGAGATAATAATGGAGGAAAATTTGACGAAATTAAATATTGATATCATCCAGGTATAGTAGTTAGGACAGTACCAACTTTAATTTTTGTTCATTTCACAAAACTGTCACATTATATTACAATGCATAATAATGTCCTACTTTACTAATCGTGTTGTGAAAACAACTGTAGCTTTCTTTACTTAGTAACGATCTAATATTGGTTAGCAAAAGTCGCTTTCCGCCTCAACTGTCAGTCAAGGTTTGAGTATGTATAACTTACCTATACTACAACATGACTGTATTCACTACACGCTTGTGTCTCCCAGAAAATGGCCCTCATTCTACGAAATGCTGCGGGGAAATACCCAATGCAAATGCTATACCATTAGAGATAACTGTCACGCGCAAGCTCACTGCATAACATACGCACAAGCTTCATGTTGCATAATAACTAAGATGATTTCGGTGTCCTTCAAAATGTAAGTGGCTCATCAGATGCGAAATTAAAAATCTAACTCCTCTGATTACATTCGTCGCAAAAAGAAGCAGTTGCAAAAACTGACGCAGAATCCTATAACCAATTCTGCATACGTAATAAGGTGCTACTTCTCTGCACCAACATTTGCTTCTGCAGAAAAAAAAGAAAAAAAAAACAATCCTGCGACACACACTCTAGAATGCATTCCTCTGTAAAATTGGGCCTTATTTCCCGAGTGTCTCCGTGTGAATTAATGCAGTCAGCTCCCTCTCCATAAATCGTGCCTGGGAAACGGCCAATTCCACCCCTCCTTCAGATCCACAACGGCCATTTTGATATCATCAAGTTTATGGGCCACTGAACTCAAGGCGACTGCAGTAGTCTACTTTGTGACTCTAGACACTCGCCATAGACTATCCTCAACACACACACAAAAAAAGTAACTTATAAGCCTATGCATGAAATAGGGTGGCATCCAGGTATTGAGGTCAGTGGCGTCGGTCTGTACAATGGCACCAGAATCGATCCACCTTCTGACTTCGATTCAGTTGTGTAGTCCTGCACTACAGACATGGGGCTAACCTTTTATGGTCTGCAGCTAGGTAATTAATGGAGAGGACGCTAAACTGTAGCTGTATGAACAACAGGGTGGCCAGACGCACGGAATGGTTTACAAGGTTTTAACGGCCCCCATGGATAAAGAAGAGACAGGCGAATAATGTAGATTGAGATAATTAGGTTCGCTTAAGGTCAGCTATAGTAAGGGCTTTTCGGACACCCCACCTCCCTCCTAACCCCAACACCCCCGTGAGGGTTCTGTGACTGTAAAGCCTTGTAATGAATGGCTGGCATAGTTCGCGTGCTTAAATCAGAATGCGTGTATTTGCATGCCGAAAAAATTACTATACAACAAAAAGAGCTATGGCCTGTGTCAGTGAACTTAATAGTGTGTAACGGAGTGTAGTATAGTAGGCTTAAACACGTGGCATCACATGTGTGTCAGGAACTTGATACAATTATCTATCTGCATACAGTGTTTAAAAATATATCATAAAAATGATCATCAGTGCTATACATTTTCTGTCAAAATAACTGACAGCTGTGTACTTTCATTATGAGGGTCACAGGATAGTGTAAGCTAACTCACACCGGCATTAAATCAAATAATATATGATAGGCAGGTAAATTGTGATCATATGCCAACATGCAAACTGTAATATTCAGGGGGGTAATGCAATACTGTGTATGGAGGGGGAAAGGGGAGCAACATTTATTATTTATTGGTGTTTCCTGGATGCGCACTTTATCCGGAATGGCTGTGGGAATACCTAAGAGCAATTTTGACTCACCAATTTCCAGGCTGGAGTACTTTATTCTAAACCCGGTAATTTATTCCCATTGCAATTATCTCATTAGTCACCACATAACTCATCCGGCCACTTGCACAAAGAGTCAATTTCCAAATTGACATTATTCAGCACATTTTTCCAGTCGAATCCCCTGTATTTCATCATGATTGAAGGCGAAAGCGAACCTATATCAAATTCCTGGTCACGGGTGAATGCCACCTCCATATACGCATGCCTCAAACAACCATCATTAATAAGTTATCCTAAGGTATGAAGTCGCGTGTTCACATGCCACCCAAGTCTACCTGACACACTTTCGGTGAATCTAAACTACACGGTGCTCTCCGGAATCCATATATAATCGCGTTTTCACGGTGCAGCGTCCTTCAGGGCACAATCGTCACGGTAACCTCGCTGTACAGTACATGACCGGGTATTGGGTTTGGCACATATGATTGATCGACGCCGAAAGCAGTGGTCAGAAATCACCGGGAGTCTAACCTGAAGCCCTACAAACACAATCAAGGATACGAGGGGGGTGCAGATTGAATGACCTTGGAATCAGCTCGGGGGATTACCCGACTCGTCCCAATCTCCCATCCAACTGGCCCCAGAAGAGAGGCCCTCTAATGCTCAAGTTGTCAAGGCAACGGGAGACTCTGATGCGGGAAGGATCAGGGTTTCACTGTCCCTGGAGTTCGACAAAGGAGTGGTTATATGGGAAGGGTTGACTATTTTTATTCAGGAGGGTTTCGCAGTATCAGTACCTACACATATCACTTACCCTCAATTGTTTGGAAAGTATATTGAGCTACGGCACGCAAACCCTATACTGTTCTCTAGAGACCTGGCCACTGTTTTCACACGTTAGTATGGGCGTATTTTCACGTGATATGTACAGTTTGCATTGTAAATAAAAATGTAGTGTGCAAGTGGAATACTGTAGTGGAAGAAATCCTGCGCTTCTGTTTGTTGTCATGCTTCAATCTACACTGCAAATATAGGGTTTCTGGCAGTTTCTGCGACGTGGATTTGTTACGTAAAATAGAAAAGAGAAATGCGCATTACTTTGGAATATATTCCACCTGATTGCTATCATTTTATTAATATTGCGGTGTAACTGATACAGTTGTTGACGCTTATTTAACCTTGTTAGGAGGGAGATGTATTAGGGGATAACTCAGAACTGCATAAAGTAATTGGACAAGGAAATATTGCTTTATTCTTTAGTTTAGAGAGATAATTATGTAAATAATACCCTCGCATGACGTGCACCTAAAATCCCGTTGTCTAGGTACCGCACATCAACTCTTATGGCTGGTTTCACCGAGCAGGTTATATCATAAATCTGAGTTTCTTCCCTGAAAATCCTTACTTTTGATTGTTGTCAACAATGGTTGCTATGGTCATTCTTGTTATAACCGAGGTTCTAAGTTTTTACCAGGTCGGTGAAACCCGACCTGAAGCACAAATACAATAAGTAAAAAATATTTCAAATTCTTATCGACAGCATCCAAAATCAAAGTATTTGGAAAATGTTTATTTTTGAATTTAATTGAAGAAATTAAACAATGCATTCTTTGCAACTAAAACAGTCAGAAATATTCGCTTTAAATATCCAAGACAATAAATGCAGCCAAGGGCTATCATGCTGGTCCACGATGATGATAGTCTTTAAAATTAACTGAAATGTTTCGTGCCACTAGCAAAAAAATATATTCCGATAAATCTAATTATGGTGACGAATCATGCGAGGTGTAAAATGCACTGTAACACTGCAGTATGAACCATACTTATAATTTTTGCCATTAACATGCAATATAAACCATTAGCAAGTAGAAACAATGGATTCATTAAGCACATATTGTCGTCCAGCGTACTAGCGATTTGCAAATTATGATAGTTTGTTCTTGCACTGATTTTGGGACAGTGTTCTGACTAATATCCCGGCCAGCTCTTTGCAATCAGAAAGTGTATTTAGCAGGTTAGCTAAAGTCAAAATACCAGATGATTCTATTTTTATTGCCAGTTCAAACTCACCGGGGTCAACAACCACAAGTTTGTCCAATTTAGATTACTACCCTCCCAGTTCAAACACGAGTTTACGACCATTTTAATGGCTAGTCCAAACACAAGTTTCACCAAATTTGATTGCATCCCCAAACAAGTTGCACCAAATTTGATTGCCAGTTCAAATTTCACCCACTTCTGACTCAAACATGTCTGACCC
>JYFJ02007022.1:0-17136 GCA_000934665.2 Catajapyx aquilonaris
TAATCAAATATGCACTGATATAAAGGTGATGCAAGGTAGCATCAGACTGCATTGAACTGTAGGACGTTTAGACATAGTAAAACCGGTACGGTCACACTATTATATTGAGGTCTGATTATTCGATGCCAACAATTTAACAACAAAAAACAAAGACTATCTGCCATTCTAAATAAGTTGGAAACAAATAATTAATATCAACATGTAAAATATGCATAAAGTACAAAAATCGACAAATTCTATAACTGACTCGATTATATCGCATTGTTGCGTACTTGCATATCGGCAAATATTTTCAATGAATATTTGTTTACTTTACTTATCGCACTCCGTAACATACAACGCGCTCGTACAGGAAAAAAAATTCCCATTAAAACATTGACAGAAGGAGCTATGGATCAAATATCCGTCCGATATGTTGTGATCTGGTGAATAACACGTTCATGTGTGCCATTTCATCTTTTCTTCTGCACTTCTGCTTCTGAAACGGAAATCAAACATTTGATATACTGTTGCGAAATATTGCTTTTGACTTGAATACGTCTATAAAATCGGATCGGTAACGAAAAAGCGTTACAGTCAGCAGTCAGGGCCCTGCCAGAGGGCCCGGCCAGGGGCCTCATGGCGGGGGCATGCAGCAGGATGCAATCACCTTGGAAAATTGCTACAAAAATGTGGCATATTCCCCTAATAGTTCTCTACGTGGTTCAAAAAGTTTTATGTCTGAGTAAAAATGGTTCCTCATGTTATCAAATTGGGGTCATGGCACTGTGCATATTATTTTATTGGCAAGGGGAATAATTTGGAATGACTATTGCGCCTTTGTGGAATTCTTATACATGCATGTAAGTTCTCCTGCCATTTCTCTACTTGATTGGTGAAAAAAATTTCATGTCAGATTTTGTAAAAAATGGTCGTCATGTTATAAAATTGCAACCCGCGGAAGACGGACATCCGTCAGTATTAATCAAAGGGTCGGACATTTTAATCACCTTTACGACAGTTTGTGGAATCGCCATGAAAAAAGGGTGGCATACCCCTTATAGTACTTCAGTGTCTCGCAGCCAATTAGCTGCAGTTCGGCTGACAATTATACATCCAAGGGTCCCCTTCCCGCCATCTCTCAGTCGAGGGCAGCTGCCAGCTGGGGTAGGGTTTATTACCCAAGGAGTATTCAGGGACGGGAAGGAAGGACAGATGGCCACTGACACCACCGTCTTTCCAGGAAACGGGACTTACTTGTTAGTACTCTGAGACCCTTTTCTCAACAGGCCGTAACATTAGCTGACACATTGATATATGATTTTCGTCTGGTCCAACTGGGGGAGGAATAGTCCCTGAAGAGAGGGCAGTTGTTGTGTGACTTTTGAAGGGGGATGTTGTGTTTGAGAAAAGGTAGGATACACAGTGAAGAAGAGAAGTGTAGCTAAACTTGGTATAAATGGTATGTGATTCCCCCCTCCTTCTCCCACCAGCTACTCCCCTGTTCCCAGCACCTGCACTGCCTTATCAGCAGGAGTATAGGAGTTTAGTGACAACTTGAGGAAAGGTTGCAGTAAGCAAAAGTAAGCAACATTATCACATATATTTTGTCAGTGTGATTCAGCCTTAGTGAGTGTGATCTGACATCATGTGTGCTGCAATGGGATTACTTTTTTTTGGAGGTTTAAGCATGATGCCCCGGGGTCTATGGAGGTCAGTGTCTCTTCGGATTTCCCAAAGTGCCTCGGTGGCTTTCATTCACTCCACAACGGTCGACTCTTATTCGTGCATGCCCGCCAATACTGATCCCATTTTAAAGACGTATTCACGTCAAAACCTGCTGCAGCTTGTGTCACACCGACACAACCTAACGTATCTTTTTAAAATGCACAATACGCACCAGTATATTCTCGATGATAAACATAGTGACGGACACTGCCATTCCAGCTCCTAGAATGAAGCAAGGTGCCAGAACCTTTTCAGATGAGAAAGCTTTGACAGGCTCACGGATTCCTCCACAGGAATCCTCACGCAATTTGTGGTACCGATGCTTCAGGGCGCCCAACACACCTGTGTTGTCCATTTTCAAAAGGCTGGAACCCAAAATCAACAGGGTTTACATTTAGAGACACAATAACACCACTTGCATGAACATATCTTACTGGTAATTAAAGAGTTTCAGGTAAGGAGATCCTTTTCTGAAGCCCATGGCATGATTGTCTGTGTAGTACTCCTCAGGCACTGAGGAAACCAGGCAGGACCAGCCCAGGTCATGCTTCATGATGACCTGATTGACCAGCAGTTGACCTCCCATCATCGCGCTCTTCCCTTCCAAAATAAGGCGGATACCTTCATCAAATTCTCCGAACTGGCATTCAACTCCTTTTGCGTGTATCCGGCTGTAAAACTCGTTCGACTCTTTATTCTGCAAAATAATTCAGTTAAACTTTTAAAGTGAAAAATGAGTTGAAATTTAAATTAGCAGGGATTATTTCAAAGGCTGAAATAGTACTTACAGTAAAGAGAGTAGTCGTTACCCAGGGCTGGGTGCAAAGTGACCAGTCCTCTCGGCTCAAAATTTCCCTCAAATTTTGGAAGGGAAGTGTCAGCTCCCGGACTGCCAAAAACGAAGTGAATAGTGCTCCGTAGCACAAGTTTGCTATCAGGAATAGATAGGTTCCGGACCACAGAATTAGGCGGCCACTAACTCCAGCAGGTTGAACTTCAGAATCTGTAAAGAAAATTTTGTGTGCAACAATCAAATATGAAAACTTGGCAACACTGCCCCCTTCCAACTGCTGACATGGTACCAATGCCTCACATAGATGGCGCATCCTACTGATGACTCATCGAGGACAGAGGCAACAGACTATATTTTCAATAGTGTGCTATAAAAAAAATCCGACACTTTACTAACCTTTCTGACAGAAAGCTGACCACAATGTCCAGAGATTTTCCTTTAGAGTTATGCTTCGTTTCCGATCCACTGTTGTTAAGCGTGAGGTTAAATGCAGGATTAGTGATATAAGTGGGATGGTGGCCACCAAACAGATCCAAAGGTCCCATTGGAAAGGTGAGACAGCTGCTTTCCACCATTTGGAATTGCTGCCACTGGTTTCAACCCAAGGAAGGTACACTCGAATACTAGAAAAATTAACAGAGTGTATATCTCTGCCCAAGATGGCAGTCGAAATAGTGTGAGAAAAATTAATTAAAATAATTCTCACCTGTCTATGGCCAATGGTGTTGAATAGTCGACAACTTTTTGTCTGGCAGTAGAGATGGAGAAAGGACCAACTATGATATCATAGGATCCATTCAGTAGTCCGGTTATCATTCCAATCCATGTCCGTCCATCGTTTGCCAGTTCTCCGTACACAATTTCCAGTTCGGACGTTCCTAGTTTGTACCTGGAAAATAACGACATGTAATTTCGATTTATTGGGGGGAAAAAACAAACAGATCTACCTGAAATTTAAAATGTCTCGCACGGAATGAAAAATGTCCTCGTGATATCCGTGTCCTATTACTAGCGAGACATTGCTTGAATTATTGCTGATTGCATTTACGTTAACTTCAATTTTCTGTAATGTTTTGAGCATGAAGTAATTAGTTATTATTGCGTTAGTGAAATGTAAGTGTGACACCTTACATCGACCAATATTCGGAGCAAGTGTCCTCCAAGATTCTTCCTTCTCTGCCACAAAGTCGGCAAAGGAATGATGTCAAATGAACACGACATGTTCTGACACCAAGATCCGATCAGTTCGTGTCGCATGGGCGTGGACCGATCAATTCGGTAAACTTGTCGAATGCTGATGTCTCCGTTATCTTGGATCATCGCAACTGTCACGTTGCTGTCGATAAAAGCTTCGGATTTGACCATTGCCTCTTCAGTCAGAGAATTCCAGTAATTTTGGGGCAGGACAATCAGCCAGTGATTTCCTTCTCCAAATGGCTGCGACCTTTCCACTTCAGCCTGAATTATATTCACATTCACGTTCAATATTTGTGAAAATAAATATCAAAATTATTGTACCTTAAATGATAATAACTCATTGACTGTAGGCGTCCAAACTATGGAAAGAGCCTTGGGATTGAATCGACTGTTGAATAGCTGCCCATTGCTGCTCGACAATGTGCTTATAATCTGAACTCTGACGTGCAAAGATTCAAAAATGTCCATAATTATTGCCAAAGTGTCATCTTCTTCATTGTCTGCAAGGTACAGAAATTAAAAATCAGCTGAAAGTCGGATCATGTTAAGTTGTTGTTTATCAGAATAAATGGTGATATTTTCATATTTGGGGAGGGGGGGACATGTTTTGATATAACGAGGGTGTTCTAAGGCCAAATTGATTGACAATATGGGCTCCATCACCGTAAGTCGCAGGGCTAGAAAAAAAAAGCGAGCGAAGCGAATGGCTTTTTATATATTAGAGAAAAAGCGAGCGAATAAGTGAGGGTTTCTTTAATATTTAATATTTAAAATACTTTCCAGTAATCATGTATTTGCCCATTTTAGCCGCATTATGTGACTCTAATCAACAGTGAATACTTACGATAATTAGAATGCAGCTTGAGCACTTGGAGGTCACGCACAGCGAATCGTTGGCAGTACGAAACGACAAATCCGGTCCAGTTAGAAACGCACGAGTTCCCCATCACCATCACCATCACCAAAACGCAATGTGGACTACCAGTAGGCTTCATGCCTCATTTACTGCGTAGGTCATTTTCGCAGCAAGATCGTCTCGGCCTCTGTGGTGAATTATTCAGTGAGAATGTGAGGACGCGTGAACTTCTGAGCGTCGTGAATTATTAGTCGGCCATATCTTTGCGAATATTGATGAAAATAATACTGTCGATTATGATCAATAATCAGGTTGGCATATTGCATGCCATGCAAAAAAAACTAAAGGGCACATTTATTCTTAGGAGCGTAATCATTAAGCACAAGTAGAAGTGTACGTGAAGGTGATCGGATCCAAAATGGCGTCCACCACCATATGGGTCCGACCAGACCTCCCTATTTGACATGTGTTTCCCCGACGCTGCCGTCAGATGTCGTCCCTTCAGTTCGGAGGAGGAGGAGGAGGAGGCCTCGTCTCGTCGATCGTCGCTTCTTCCCTGTTCTTTGTGCGGAATAAGTAGACCCGTTCCAGTCTCTTCTTTGGACCAGTTCTAGTGGACTAGTACTCTTTGATCGCTCTTCTGCTGTGCTGGTGACTGCCGGTGTGGTGGGGGGACACTGAGGAGGAAGGAGCTGTAGTGGTGTTCGAATAAGGGACGAGGGCGACGATGGCCATCGGCGTGGCCAAGATGGTGGGGCTGCTAGGCCTAGGCCCCTTGGTCCTCTTCTGGGTCTTCCAGGCCGAAGTGGCGGGGGCTTCATCCAGTCGTCTTGGTGGAAGCGATGCTGATGGACCCTACTTCAAGAACTACCACGTCGTGTCCACCACTGTCCAGGTGAGGCTGCTCAGAGGGGGATGTGGTTTCATTGGGGGGAGTTTAATGCTCCCCCCTCTCTCACCCCTCCCCATTCCGCCCATCAATAAGACATTGGTGTAGGTTAACAACTGTTTGTGAATGGCCCACATTGAGATGAGAGGTCCAATGCTGGGCAGGGTGTGTGTACTACATGTGACTGTGTGTAGACTAGGAAAGAGTTTAAAATATAGTGGTCCTCTTGGATTACAATAGAGAGGTTTCAATACAGAAAGTGTTCCAGGAGCAACACGATTCTGGTTTAGGCGGGTTTCACAGGATTTGATTGAGAAGGGATAAAGGCCTAGAAGATAAATGAAAGTAAATCAGCCAGGGTGGGCTTTTGCAAACAGCACACTAAAGGCTGGACAGAGATGCTGTGCAGGCATGCAGGCCAACCAGAAGAAAGCTGTGCCATAACCAGTCTATTCATATCCTTATAGGAGTATGCAAAGTACTTCTGAAGCAAAGCATTGTTTCCCTCTGACTGGAAATATAGAGGGAAAATTGTGTGGATCTTAACATTTTAGTTTCCAGACCCTTCCAAATATAAGTTAATCAGTTCTTCATTGCAGTCGAGACCATATTTTTTGTTGCATTGATACCAGCACTTATTGTTACCTAATTTGAATGTGCTGAGTTTGAATCTGATGTTAGTTTTTTCCTGTAAGCTCTAGATTTTCTACAATTAAAATATTTAGATGCCAAATGCCAAAATGTCGCATGTCACGCCATGAAGACATGGTCTTTTCTCTGAAGAATTTATGGTCATACAGTCTTAAAAGGAGGTTTCAACAACCGTCTTGGTAAAGGTATATTCATTTTATAATCACAAAAAGTCGTGGGTGCACACAATATGCATTAAAGTTTGAAAAAAGTAAAAAAATGTCGAAAAATAATAGCCCAATTAAAAAACCCTATATGTCGAAAACTTGTAAACATATCTAAATGATGTAAGTCTTGAAATGCCAAAAATGTCTAATGTTTTGGTATCACCTTAGTTTGTTTCGATATGAGCTCCATTTGTCTCCCTCAGCAAATGTAAATATGATAATATTGGTGTTGTGCCTAACCAGCTCAGATACATCATGTCCGGCGTTACCATTGCAATCTTTTCCCGTAGGTGATGGAGATACAGATTCATTTCGCCATACATATGTATCTCCACAAAAATGTCCATTGGAGTAAGATCTGGGCTTCTGGACGGAGGGGATAGGCATGGCGAAACTTCTCATTAAAGACTTTACACACTGAGAGGCTGAACAAATGAAACTTTCCTATGGCAGATTTGTTAGGATGAGGCTACTTTTCATGTGCATCATCAAGAACAATGTTTGTGGTGTAAAGACCAATCACCTCCAGCACCTACGGGTTAGGATCGCAGCAATATCTCCAGATACGATTGAGTGGGTTGGGCATGAGACCGAATACAGTCCTTTTTTTAATTTCTCAAGCGACAAATGTAGCTCATATCGAAACCAACTAAGGTGAGACCAAAAATTTAGACATTTCTTAACATTTCAAAACTTTAATCATTTAGATATGTCTACAAGTTTTCGACTTATAGGATTTTTAAATTGGGACATTCTTTTTAGACATTTTTTAAAAACTTTTTTCAAACTGTAGTGCATATTGTGATGATTAAAAACATTCACCCACAGTACTTAATGCATTCATGAACTGTTTCATCAAGCCGAGCTTGATATGGTATCTCTAAGTATAATTCTAAAGCTATCCCCAGTGTAAATAGTTCAATGGGTGACCTTTTTTTTGTTTGTTTTTGTTTTTGTTTTTGTTTTTTGTTTTTTTTTGTTGCGAAAATCACAAGTTTCAAATTGCATGAAAACTAGAGCATGTACAGGAAAACAGATTTCAGATTTGAAATCAGCATTGAATAAATACTTAAAATTAGTTGAAAAATCTCATGCAACGAAAGAAAACACTTTTTTTCTTGACCAGTGTAATCATCATCATCATCATCATCATCATGAATGAAAATTTGTAGCAGAGAAAATAGTAGTAGTAGTAGTAGTAGTGATCATTCATTCATTCATTTGTTACATTCACGGCATATTCCCATAATTATAATAATGTACCCCGAGGTTTGCAAAGTTTGCACCTTTTTAGGGGAAAGTTGCCCCCACATAAGATACATAATCATTTTACATTGGCAAGAATTAGAGTTTACATTAACAAAATTGCAATTAATGTGAAAGAATATGATCTTTTGTGCATACTGGAAAGAGATGAGATTAAATCTGATAAGTAATCATTAAATCTTGCACACCAAGTCCAGGCAGCTCATTTGTAGACCAGAAGATCCAGTTGCAGGTGAAATAAGAGATTCAGAAAAAGTCTGATTCAAATCACATAATGATTCACTTGAAAATAATGCCTAATCACCCAGGCAAAAACCAGTTTTAATTCAACCAAGATGTTGCCCCATTGACACATCAACATTAAGTGGATGTTCAGTTAACGTTCCATGCTCAGTGAATGTACAAGAGAACATGAAGTGAATGTTGATGATGCCTAATTTTGAAACGTTCACTGCACATTTGTTATGAACATCCACTGACTGTTCTGTGCATACTCCAAATGTTCACTGGCATGGCGGAGACTTTTATATTAAACTACCTACCGTATCTTATTTGTGTCAGGGTCTCGGCCAGGATGTGACGTGGTCAAGTCCTAGAACTTAGCATGTGCCATATGGTGCTCATTTCAGGTCTTCATATTAAAATCCTCAATCTTCAAATTTGTAAAACTTCCACGCCCCACCAGAAATCGCCTCGTGCCCCAATAGTGGGGACACTTTGGGAACCGCTGACCTAGGCAAAATCAGTTTTAATCAGAAACTGCAAAATGTTCATAAAATGAAATATTTGTTGCATTTCTTGATAGCATGACATTGTGAACTGTATGTAGTAGCACGCTTTAAGGCCCATACACACAGGCAGTCGACGGTTTCGGTTTTTGGTCGCGTTGACACCGCGAACCAATCATAATTCATGTAAACAAACTGTCAACAATGTGTTGCGCTTGTTTACACGAATCATGATTGGTCCGCGGTGTCAACGCGACCAAAAACCAAACCCGCCAACAGCCTGTGTGTATGGGCCTTAACCCATTGAAATTATTGACCTGCAATTATGTTGGACATGTATACAAAAGCTATCTCCATGGATGTAATGAAGGATGGGGAAAGAGACTGCGTTACATTGAATGCATTTCATTAGGTAGCAAAATGCTGCACTCACTGTCAGTGATTGATGCCACTCAAATACATAATAATGTGGAATCCAGACTCAGATTCATGAATCCTATTAATGTGACATAGCAAGTGATGAATGATTTCAAGTGCTCTGAAATTGATACAAACTGGGCCACAATTTCTTGCACTTTGTATGTGTGAAAATCCCATTACTGCAACACAAGAGGAAAGTTTGAGAGAAATCTATGTATGAGCTTCTGTGTGATGGATGAGTATAATTTTTTTCATTGTGAACCAAGACTTTCAACAATATACGACCATAATATTAGAACACTAGCATATGCAATAGATGTAGGGCATTTATCACGCATATTCCTTCAGAAAACAAGTGTTCTGTGGGGATAGACCATGAGCCACTTTGGCTTGTGGGATCTGTATAGTACTGTACACCAGCCCAGCAGGGATCCATCAGCCTCACCCCAACCATCACTTACCGTCTACCAGGTCAGTCTTGACCATTACAAGACCGTGATCTTGACAGAAAACTAATCAGAGTCCAGTGTTTGCTTACAGACCAAGTTATTCCTTGCAGATGTGTTGTACCCAGTGACTGACAAAGCTCTCTACATCTCCATTTCAGGGCCCTCGGAAACGGCGTGATGCTGCACAAGACGGTCCTGCCAGCGCATCCAGTGATAAACCGGACAAACCTGATGACTACTACTTCTCCCTGCACATAGACCTCCCACTGTCACTGGATATTACTCTTTATATCCGGTGCCAAAAAGATCTCAATCTGACGCGGGTTGGTGGCTGGAAATCTTTTGAAATACCTGGCAATGTCCATGGTACCCTTGTGCATGGATACATCGAGCAGGATCGATCCAACTCCTCGGTGACAGGATACATCCTTTATGGCAGATTCTACGGAGAGATCCTCACTCACGGTCGGATATACATGGTTGAAGAACTGAAGTTGCACTCTGGGACTATTAGCAACAGTATCGGGAACCCATTCCCTGTCTTGTACAACTGGAGGAGCGTAGTGTTTGAGCTTGGTAACTTTGTGAGCGTCCATGAAGAGGGCACAGGGATGAGACGTAGAGGAAGGAACCTACTGTGGCGCCCAGTGGAACGCTACGGACATTATGGAAACCCCTACCAGGCCAAAGATCCCCACCATATGTTCAATAATTTCAGAATTTTCGACCCCGACAGGTAAGGTTTGACAACTCTTGTGTTCTCAATTGACCTATGTAAGGCATTTTATAATTATTCAGACTAACTGTTAGAACAAACTACAGAGTCCCAGAGGATTGCTTTACACATGGGAGTTTGTTGATCTCTGATGCCTTGTTTCTGAGGCTTCAAAGAACTGCATAAAATATCCTGGAAAGTATGTCTCTCAGCACAACTGTTTTTTAAATGCAAAATGAATGAGTTATCATTCAGCTATAATTTAAACTGCAATTTCAGTAGGAGTAGCAATGAAAGTGTCGCAACTTAGAAGATATTGTAATGCAGTTTTAATGCCAATAGTATCATCTGCAATGACATTGAGTCCAAATGGCAAGTGATCTTTGGTGCAACTGCCAGGAATTGACTGATAAATTTGTCTGAATAATGGTGAAATACCGTGCATACCATGGGACCTTGGGATAATATTACTTGAGGATGTGTTGTTTTAGGGAGTATAAAGTTGTGTGTAGATTACTGATCATTGGAGACCACCACTTTTTTGAGAATATGGCGAATAGAGATGCTACTCTGGCATTTCTCAAGCTCATCACTCTAGCCCAGAGGTTGCAGTATATCTACAATCACATTAATTACGAGCCTGGCAACCCGTACCCTGCGTCAAGCTCAGATGAGATACGCTTCAGGATAAACGACGTGAGTATGCAATGCAGTGTGACTTGGAAACTCTCTGGAACAGAATATGAACTATGGACTGAACGGAACAGAATGAGACGTCATCATCAGTTTTCATAACAAGCATGGGTTGTGCTCTTAGAGGTCCACACTGAGGCCCCTTGCAATATTCCATGGCGAAATTGCCATAGTTAATTTTCACAATTTAACCAGGATGGTTAGGAGGCTGACATGTAGGATGACCACTATTGCCAGAAGTTAGACAAAAAGAATTAATGCTTGACGATTAGTTCAGTGCTTCAGTCGCAACGTTCCTGGTCTGGTCCGGCATGTTCCTGTGAGGTCAATTTCCCTCTCAATGCATTACAATCTTTCCCACAGTTTCTGCTCTTTGAGAAACTGGGCGAAGAGGGCTATCCGATCAAAGGCAGAGCAACAGCCAACCTGGATGAAGTTGATCAGTACTTGACTACCATGAGTACTGGTCTAGACCTAAATGAATTTTGCTTAGGAATAGTGATATCTGGTAGCTACTTCAAGGACGCACCTGGTGAGTGTTCAGTACCTGCATGCTTTATAGTTCAGCCAAAGATGAGAGGGAATCCTGGGTCCTGGCAAGTGTTGTAACAAATCTGGAAATTTTGACTGTCAGGGAAAAAACTGCATTGTTGGGAAAAATGGGTTTTTCTCTCCTAACATTTTTCACAGTTTGCTGGCCTTATTATATTATGCACACTATGAAGTCCTTAATATATCCCACTGCACAGAAAAGTCAAATTATTAACCCAGATATGCCTGCAAGATTTTTTGTTTAAATTTCGGTTTTTGGTTGTTTTTATTAGTTCATAGCAGTCACCAAAACACAACAAAGAAGGCGATTCCGGCAAAGAAAATGGTGACAAAAGCAGTAGCGATAGTGATGTCCAGAATATTGATGATTAGTTTTTCCATTTTTGGACAATTTGGCATAGCTTACAAAGACGGAAAAGGAAATATTTTATGGGACTTATTTCCTCTCATTAATTTCCATGTGGATTAATATTTGGAAAGGAAATAATATGTGCCGATGTTTCATAAAATATTCAGTGTCTTTGGGAAAAAATGGGCAAACCCCTGTTTTTTCTTGGGGGGAAAAACCCCCAAAAAACTTTTTTTCCCCTTGCCTGTACAATAACACTAGCCCTGGCCCACATCTTACCATAACCTGATCACCCTTTCCCCGACACTCGAACCAACTGATGTATGACGGATATGGTAAGGCTTCAAACACCTATAGCAGACCTGTCATGAAAACCAGTTACTTGATCATGGTATGTAATTGTAGGTGTCACATGGTAATGCTGACTGGATCATGCCTTATCATTCCATTACACTTCAGTGGTTAGGTATTAAGGGTCAGGCCCATTCCATGTCTTTGTCTTGAAGTCTACATGGAGTTGCATAAAAACTTGGAGACACCTCTATTGTGAATTCGTGGGCGTCATATCATTTCATGTAGGTTTACTGGTTAGTCAGATAATAATCTGCATTGATCAGACAGCATATGATGATCTATGTAGCAGATTACACGTACTTAGCTTTGGAAAACTGCCTGCTGTACCTAACGAGATCACATTGCAGATGAAAATTACCAGATAAAAATGCATTTTAATACAGGGTCATCGAAAAAAAACGTCCCAATTAAAAAACCCTCTTACTCGAAAACCTTTAGACATATCTAAATGATTTAAGTTTTATGCTAAGAAATGTGTAAAGTTTTCATCTTAGTTTGTTTCAATATGAGCTTCACTTGTTGCTCAGCAAATAAATGAGACTGTATTTGGTCTCGAGCCAAATGTCTCAATCATGTCTGGAGTTGCCGTTGTGATCCTATCCCTTAGGTGCTGGAGATGTTGAGTCTTCACACCACACACATTATTCTTAATGATGCACATAAAAAGTCGCCCCATCCTTGAAATAATCCTGCCTTCGGAAAGCTTCATTTGTTCTGCTCCCCCCCAGTGTGCGAAGTCTTGAATGAGAAGTTTCCCAATGCCTAGCACCTCCAGAAGTCCTGATCTTACCCCTATGTACGTTTGTGTGGAGGTATCATACATGTATGGTGAAAATATCTGGCATATCCAGCACACATGGGATAGGGTCACAATGGTGACTCCAGCCGTGCCTGATTGGGTTAGGCAAGACATCGATTACTGTATTTACATTTTTCGAGTGACAACTGCAATTCATATCGAAACAAACGCAGATGATATCAAAACTTTAGCCATTCCTAAGCATTTCAAAATTTAAATCATTTAGATATGTCGACAAGTTTTCGAGTTATAGGGTTTTAAAATTGGGACATTCTGTTTCTATGACCCTGTATTAAAAGATCAAATCATTTGGAAGGTCATGCACTTGCTGGGATGTTTGACATCTTGTGTCTGAAGCCCATTTCCTTCCGGTAACTAGGCTTCGGATGACTCGTTATGCCACTATACCTAGAGCTATGTATGACGGGCACAAATTCACCTTAGAAGTGTTTCTGAATCATTAGAAAACATTCTGTGGCTATCCCAACTGATCATAATTATGATGACGTGTTTCAGGCAAGGCTTTTGAACCTCTTGCCGAAAGCGAGCCAGGAGGCTTGTGCGTTCCAACTGTCAGGAAGGATGGCCAACCTGTGAGCAGGAATATCCTGGCAGTGTCGGCGGCTTCTGGGAATAATGGTGCCCTCCCCATTCGAACAATTATCACCCGAATGGCTTACTACATGGCCAGAGCTATGGGAGCAAAGGATGACACGTCTTCTTGTGATCCAAAAGGTAGGAAGGAACAAAGGGGTTGAGTTTGCCTCCCTTTGAAGGTGGTTCACATGGTCGTCATTGGGAAGTCCTTCATTATGTATCCCATACCTGACCACTTATGCGCAATGTTAATGCTATACATCTATTTGCACCCACCTCGCATCTGCAGAGGTCTTCTTGCAGCTTAGCACCAGTGAAAACCTTACTCTTCATTCCGAAAAACATGCCTTAAACACAGTTTTACCGAGTTTCTGAAAAACTCAGTTCTAATAACTGTAATTAACATGACCCAACATGTCTTTCAGATCCGGACTTCTATGGCTATTTTTTGATGCACAGCCCCAATCAAGACGGCAGGGATAAAAATCACTGGATTTTGTCATCTTGTAGCAAGTTGCAGATAAAGGCCACGTTTATGGCACAAGGAAGCTGTTTCTTAGTTGGGGACACTTCATATTGTGGGAATGGTAAGTGTGAGGCATCTGCAGATTACATGATATGCGAGAAGTTCTGATTTGGATGGCTGACACCTTTATCGAGTCATACTCATATACAAAGCAGAGTAATCCGTCACTTGAAGTGCATAGGAAAAACTGTGCATGGGGGCAAAAGGTACCGGTATTTATTGTGTACTGTATGGGCGGGGCGGGTGACTTTTTGTGACAAATCAGTCTTTCGAATCTTGCTCCGCAATATTATATTAACTATGTGACTAAAACTGACCCCAGCAGATGGCTACATATGATTGTGTTACGACCTAGCAGCTGAGCAACGTAGGGAACTTCTCACACCTCACGCATTATAGGCAGTCGTCATTTTGTCCAAGTGTGCAAACTATCTTTTGCTTACTTTCTCTAAGAACCACCGGCACAGATGTGAATAGATAAAGAGCGTGACAAATTTTTTGAAGATAAATACATTGGCCGAGAAATGACAAAAGCTTGAACTTGTTTCGTAGAAGATACGAGAGTGTCTTAGGTTAATTTCGTAGTTGTGTGAAGTTACTTTGTGACAGCATTGGGTAAACAATACGTCATATTTAGTAGCAAACTTGCCGTTACAAATCAAACGAGTAATAATAAATATCAAAAACAGGTCTATTTATTTAAATTCTGGTCGATCATACATTCCACTAACGCCAGAAACAAACTGCACATATTGCACCGACGACGCACCCTTTGATCTTTATCACATAATGTATGACTGTCCAATCTTTTCAACTCCGCGAGCAATTTTTTTACATTCTTTTCCGCCAGCACCAAACTTAAACACGGTCGCAATGACAAATAATATTGATGGACACAACTTCTACAACCTCCAAAATTTTCTGAGGCATGTGAGCAGGTGCTTGGTTTCAGCATAACGTCTTCAGCGATTTTGTCAACCTCATACATATTTCCCAAATGATCAAATATGTTAAGATGTTTCCCCCTTTAGATATAAAGTTGTAATTATGTATTACGCCAAAAACCAAACTAGTAATAATGTTAGAAATTATATTTACAATATAACCAGTCGTCTCCCCCCAAAGGTTTTTTAAACCCACCGGGGTACAATAAATAAAAAAAATAAAAAAATAAAAACTTTGTGACAGCATCAGCTTACCAGGATCAAGAAGTTATAGTCCATGGATATCGTTTCAAGTTGTAACCTATAACTTACTTGACTTCACAGACAAGTTGCTCTGTAACAGTCTCCTGTAGGAGAAAGTTAGCAGTTACAAAGGGCCATTTCACTCAATGCCATACAAGTCAGAGCCTATGGTTGCTCACATGCTAATACATGTCTCTTGACAGGCGTAATCGAGCCTGGCGAAGAGTGTGACTGTGGTACTGAACACGTAATCTTCGACTGCGGTCCACACAACTACACTTGTCATCCTGCTATGCACAAGGACCAGTGCAGAATCATGTAAGTAGTTCCAGATCTCGCAGTCAATAATTCGCTTAGTCACATAGCTCACCACCCTCGTACAACTGCTCACAGTCAACAATTGTCAACAATGGCCTCGAAATGGCGTCAGGAAAAGGTTTTTTTTTTTTCATGGATCTGGGTTTGGTTGCTTCCACACATGCTGTACATCCCCGGATTGGCTCCTGATTCGGATCCATTAGAAAACCTGTTTGCCGACGCCATTTCGAGGACAATGTTGAACGGAAACCAGTTGTCCGGGGGTGCGTGCATCACACCACCAGTAAGTGAGCTCACACAAACACGGAGAGAACCCATCAAAACTGTAGCCACATAAGCATCCTCTTTCTGACCCGGGGATCGACCTTGGGACCTCAGAGGAGGAAGGCTGTGGCGATAACCACTAAACCTACATGCCGCCTTCAATCTAAATAATGAAACTTATCTTAGAATTGAAAGGCTCTATAGAAGAAGGGAGTAACTAGATGGGAGTTCCCATCTAGTTAACCCCTTCTTACACGGAGCTGTTCAATTATTATTAGTTGGTCTTCTGGAAAAGTTTGCTCACTTAAATTCTTTGTTTGCAAGACAAACTGGCAAACTTCGGGCTTTCATTTGAAACGTTTTTTCAGGTGATGCACGGATAATTCACAGCACTGAAAATCAGAACCGGAATAATTGGCACTTATTTCCTATCTGTCCTCATCCTTCTTCCACCTCCAATCACGTGGCATGGAAGCTGTGGTGTTGAGAGCATCATTATTTGTGCCCAGGCTGGTAATTGCTGGGCCCAAAAAAGCTCATTAGTATACTGAATGAGTGCATCTTGCATGGGAGGTATAGTGTCGATATTGTTCTACCATTCTGACTAAATAGGTGTTTTCTTGCTTCATTAAGATACTATTTGTCGATGCTAGTACGATCATAGAGCATAACTACAGTTCTCTCCAGTGGGTTCATCTTTTCTTCTACAGTCTGCTTTCTAGGCCTGTGAGCTAATCTATACAAAAATAAAAAACGGCAACATCATCATATGCATTCCAGGTGGCCCATGTAGTCCTTTTGCATGCTTTTTTCTCCATCAAAGGACACATTCTATCACCTTGTTATTGCGTGAAACATTGATAAGGCATTGCAACCATCAGGATCCAAAGTGTTATGACCATACTAATGACTGTACGAATTTATAATGTTAATGAGGCAAGAAAATGCAGAATTAGTCAGAAAGGTGGAGCAATTGCCCATTGACCTTCCAGTTTTTTTTGGCCCAGCAGTAACCATCAGCCTGATGGTATAACTACGAGGCTGGTTACTGCTGGGTCCGAATAATGAGGGTCTCAACACGACAGCTTCCATCACCACATGATTGTAAGTGGAAGAAAGATGAAGATGGATATAAAATCCACTGTAGTCCAAATTATCTCGGTGCGAATAATCCGTGCATCGCCAGAAAAAAAAAAAATTGAAGTCCGAAAGAATGTCAATGTGCATTACAAACAAAGAATAAGAAGTTAAGATAATTTTTTCCGAAGACAAACTAATAATTAATATATGGTAAGTTTTATTATTTATATTTAAACCTTATTTAAAGCAGCGTACAGTTTGTACCGTAGTTAATAGAAACCTGTGAATAGCTCATTTTCCGGTATATAAGACGTTATTCCTGTGGACAGTCAAGTGTTGTCATAATCAGATACAGTAGCCTATAATAATTGATTAGGAACATCTTGTGACAAAAAAGAGTTGGACTTGTAGAAATAAGCCTCATTTGTGCTTCTTACATGTGTATACAGGGTGTAAATGAATTCGATCGACAAACTTGTAGGGGTAATAGAGGGGACCAAGACAAGTATTTTTGACATAGGAACCCGTGTCCGGAAACGC
>JYFJ02007023.1:0-17131 GCA_000934665.2 Catajapyx aquilonaris
AATTCGAAAGTGGTTGGGCCAGTTTAACGGACATCGTGAAATGACAGTAGTGAAACAAAAAGGTTTGGAAGACATTTAGTGAAGCAAGTAAGCAGAGAAAGGATGGAAAGGGCGTTCATCTGAAGGGGATGACATCAATTATTATTGAAGTTCACGAAAAATGTCGAAGCAGTACATGAATGAAAAATTAATTGCTGCCTATGCGAAGAGGGCTCACCAGGGTGGTCAGACGCAACCATTACCCTCGTCGGTACCTACCTTTTCTTTCAAAACGAATTGTTTTTTGTGTGGATTGGTGATAACACCACAGTTTATATAGGAACAAAAACGACTTCCTGCATCGAAACGCAACCTTGTGTATAGTGTTTGGCAGTTAAAAGTGAGAGAAAAGGTTGTACAACTCGCTGAAAGACGTAATGATGAGTATGGACGAGCCATACTTGTACGTGTTGGCCCAGTGTATGAAAAAAAATGTACTGTCGCCCACAGGCTGAAGGGAAAAAAAGCACGTGGTCCGTTTGGCAATGACATCGAGAAAGCACTGCAAAATATGTTCACTTTTCTCGAAAATAGAAGGGTCGCCCTGAATAATGTTGTAAGTGACATTGGTGAAAATGATCACTCACAACGTGATTCTGGGCGACCCTTCATATTATTTATTCAACCAGAGACATCTTTCGAGCCTTCAATAATTGAAGTGATCATTTTCACCAATGTCACTTACATTATTCGGGGCGACCCTTCAATAATGATGAAGAATCCCAATTTACTCTGGACGAATAATTCATGAACCACATCGAAGGTGAATACCGCGTCCTGACATAAAGACTATGAAAGCTCAGTTTCTCAAGAAGTATGGAAGTGATATATTATAATATCACCAACTGCGAACTAAAAACCTGTCCTGTGTTTCAAAAACACAGGCTACAAAATTATGACAGATGCCTGGTATCAGCAGAAATCGTTGTCTGAACAAGAGGAATGACGTCGCATTGTTGAGACAGCAGCTGCTATAATTGTTGAAGATATACGGTCCCAGGTTTACAACACAACACAATACCGTACCCCCCACCAGATCGTTTTTTGGAAGGAAACGAGAATCTCATTCCCGACACTTTCGTGCTTTCACTGAGACAGTGCTATTGAAGAAAAAGCATGGCGACATAGACAGGTGGAAAAAGAAGTCAGCATCATTAGTGCAGTGAGACCAAAATCATTTATTTCGCCTATGCAAGCTGGTTTGGCAGCATTTCTGTATAAAAAGTATGGCTGCCGAAAGTTACTTGATATGTTTTCAGCCTTGTGATTGGTATGTGGTTCATCAATTCGTCCAGAGCAGATTGACATTCTTCATCATTATTATCGAGAAAATTGAATATATTTTGCATTGCTTTCTCAATGTCATTGCCAAACGGACCACGTGCTTTTTTTTCTTCAGCCTGTGGGCGACAGTACATTTCTTTCATACACTGGGCCAACACGTACAAGTATGGCTCGTCCATACTCATCATTACGTCTTTCAGCGAGTTGTACAACCTTTTCTCTCACTTTTAACTGCCTAACACAAGGTTGCGTTTCGATGCAGGAAGTCGTTTTTGTTCCTATATAAACTGTGGTGTTATCACCAATCCACACAAAAAACAATTCGTTTTGAAAGAAAGGGTAGGTACCGACGAGGGTAAATGTTGCGTCTGACCACCCTGGTGAGCCCTCTTCGCATAGGCAGCAATTAATTTTTCATTAATGTACTGCTTTCGACATTTTTCGTGAGCTTCAATAATAATTGATGTCTTCCCCTTCAGATGAACGCCCTTTCCATCCTTCCTCTGCTTACTTGCTTCACTAAATGTCTTCCAAACCTTTTTGTTTCACTAGTGTCACTTCACGTCCACCTTCCAACGTAGGCCTACTGTCACAAATAAAACATACCCGAAGAGACATTATAAGCCGAACTGAACTGAATGACTCGCCCCTACAGAGTGACAAGGTTGAGAGGAATGGATGGAAAAGAGGGAAAATGAGGATAGCGTCGATTGTCCCCTCAAGGCGCCATCTTGGGATTGGACGCTACTATTTCAATGAGTGCTTGCGCCTTAACTATTCGTCTGACAGAAAAAAACATACAGAGGTAAATTGTAGGAAGTTACGTCTAGTGTATATTTGTATACAATGATTTGTCTCGAAAAGTGCATAGTTTTTACGTTATGGGCAAAACCAAAACAAAAGTCCCATTTTTTTTGTTGTTTTTTGCATTTTTCAGATATTTCCCGAAATTTTTCGAAGTGGCAAAGTGGAAATTCGTAATCAGCACCTCGAAAAACATACTGGACCCAAAAATCAGAACTTCTCCAAAACTTTCCAGGTAGAACCCATTTCGAGCACTGAATGACTGGACTAGTAGCCCAATTTTAAAGCGGGTGCATATATTTTGTTCTATAAAAACTACATTTATTAACATCAACGATTGCGCTATAATTATTGTCTGGTTGATATGGTTTGCTGCCATCCCTAGAAAAAAAAGTACTGGTATACAGCATTATGGTTTATTTGTAGATGCGGCAGAGCTTTTTCATTCTTCCTTGGGATAGGGACAGGGGCAGCAGTATGGAAAACCCCTTAAATTCCAGCAATATTAATGCGGTATATTAAAAATATTGACTTATAATGGAACCAAATTTACTATCAAAGCGGCATAAAAATAAAATTTTCCGCACTCTCCCAACTTTGCGGCCCTTAGTTGTGTTTAAAATGGTCAATTCATTATAACATTTCGACTTGTGTATATCTGTCGAATGTCCGGGTTTTGCAATATTTACTAAACCCTCTTCCCACCTTTATCATCATTAGTTTACTACTGACACGGAGATGTCATTAATTCCACCTCCATAAATCATGCATGATTTTACACAAATGAGGTGGTCCGGTACCGACTTGCATTTTACGACGGTCTGAACACACCATCCATGAAGAGGAAAAAAATTTTGGTCGCCCAGGCCGAAGCCTCCACCGGCAACCGGGGGGGGGGGNGGGGGGGGGGGGGGGGGGAGGGGGAGGACCACCTAAGACCGACGAGGAATACAAACATCAGAACTTTCCATTACGGCCGACGACACGCCATCTTTTGACAACTATTGTTTCCAGATTTTGACAATTGACAAACCCGGCGCCACAGTGCTTATAATTATATAATCATACCATATGCTGCCAGACCACCATGCCCAATGCCAGACCACCACATTTTTAAACTTCCCCCTCCCCCCGACAGAGCAAAACGGGGCGGGTCCCTCTTGTAGCCCGCGGCGAAAAGGAGCATCTCGGTCGACTTGCTCTATCTTCGGATCCTCGGTTCTGATTTACCCGCTGTATATTTGCCAATTTCTTTCTATTGAAAATGTGGTTTTGATTACCAGGGAGAGGTAAACAAAACCAGGATTTCAATATATTATACAGTACAATTACTCAGTACGCCTAAACTCGGCCGCTACGGCAGCTGGCAGGGAACAGTCTCTAAACTCACTGCTGAGAAAGTCGCTTTGCCAGCTGCTGCCGCAGCGGAGGAAGCGGCGCGGCGTTCGGGGCTGTGACTAGTGGGCCTAGCTGTGACCTCTCCTGCGCGCCATCATGCGGGAATATGGGAAGTTGGCGGCTGGCGGGGTGATTGATTGCAGGAGTGTTTGAATCTTGGTTTGAATGGAAGGTGAATATTTGGAATATAGGAATGAACGGGGGGGTCCCCATGCCTTGTTAGGATCACCAGTGCTGGTGATCCAGTAGACCGAGTAAAGCCATTAGTGGGGTCGGAAGTCTCAATAATATTTCACTTCTGGCAGAGAAGATGCCATTTACGGTGCTGATACGTAAAGAGCCCCAGACCCCCAAGTTTTTAGGCTCTAATTAGCCCGTAATTAATTCATCAAAATGGCGGTCATCAGGAATAATATATTTCGGAATTCCGCTCTTATTTATAGCTATTTATCATGTATGTCATGTTATTTTCACACAAGTTGGAGTTCAAGACTCCATCGAAATATTAAATAATTTTACAGGCCCATTTTATCATTATAACATTAAATAAGGCCGCCAAAAGTCGGAAAATAAACTTTTCAGCTACATGGTCATGTTTGTCAACGCAATTTTTAATATGCAATATTGCTCCATAAGAGTTCAATTGGATGTGGGTTTCACATACATTTTTTTCAAAAAAATTGATGACTATGACCTGACACCTTTTTTCACTCACTGGCTTATCTGAAATGGAACCACCCACCTATCCTATACGTATCATTTCCTATTTACGAACACTAACAACGACTTTCTTGAGAATTCGCCAGGTTAGCGAATTCTACGGACTGGTCTCTAATCCCTCCATCTGTATAGAGGGCTGACACACTACCATTCCAATCCTGCCATTCTTTTAGTGTTGTCAGCGGGATAGGCTCTCAGAGATTGTCTCATCAAATTATTGACCTTTTACACTCCAAATTCTGTGTTTCTGGATGCCAGCCCCACCACCACCACCACCACAACCTGGTCGACATTTCCATTCCCATAATAAACATAAGTTTTTGATATCAACGATTCTAAATATTTCATTTATTATTAGCGTCTAATTTATTTATTATACCCCGGTGGGTTTAAAAAACCTTTGGGGGGTTATTATTAGCGTCTAATTACCGGTACTATCGTGCCATGCAGAAGTAGGTTGTGAGCTAAAAAGACACGTTTTGCACAGTAGTTTGCGATTTATATTATTCGTCTAGTTTTGATTAGATTGTGCCACCTGCCCATGAATGGGGTAAGTATTGCTTAATGTTAGAGGAAGAATATGTCGACTGCCTCTTGCACACTTATTGTATGTCCACTTTTAAGCAAAAACGAGATATGTGCACCATGGGATGCCTGAGCACCGTGCCTACCAGCTGAGCAATTCCACGTAAAAGTAAACATCTGGGACAAAAATTGAAAATGACTTGTTGGCAATGTGTGATACGTCGTTGGAATCAGAAAGAACCCAAATTTCGGCTTCTGAAATATATTTTGACATGGAACCTGAACTGGTAAAAGAAATTGCACCTGAATGTGTTACATTGTGAATGCGAAGTTGTGCATGAAATCACATGAACTTTGACAGGCTTAAATGGGAACTTAAAATAAAAATAAATCCACTTTTCTTTGCACGGGGCTCAAGTCGAGGATGAAATGACCGCGTTCCTTGGTGGAGAAGGACAGTCATTCGACATAAATGGTTGATCTTGGCATCAAAAGTGGACTCCGCGCGGTGTGTGGGGTGTAACGAAATAGATAAAAAAGTTTATGACAATGAGTGGGTTTTAGAGCAGTGGTGCTAGTTTTCAATATTCATTGACGAGACACCGTGAGCAATGTCTCATGTGAATTGGAAGTCATAGAATGCCACCAATTTCTGGCAGCATTGATAAGGAAGTTGTTATGGGGTGTAACGTTACACCCCTCACGTGGCACGGGTATGGGGTGCAACATATGCTCTATTCCCGTTTAAATGAAGTAGAGTCGTACATATTGGCACATTATGCTGAAAATTGTCTGATTATCTATACAGTAATACTATACAGGCCTACTGTACGCATGGGTGAGGGAATTCCCCACTCAACACCTTTTATCAATCACCATCCTCTTGCATGACATGACACATCATTCCACCTTCCTCTTACCCACTCCACTATGCGCGCGCACACACACACACACCAATGTTATAATGTGCTATCCTTGTGAGGGTCTGGCAAAAATAAAAATTTAAAACTAACCTAACCTAACCTAACCTAACCTACAAAAAACACACGATATTTTGGTGACCTATTTTTTCACAGTAAAAAGGAGGTCTGGTTTGATTTTCCGCCATCCTTGTGAGGACTGTACCTTATGAGGGCCTGAAAAAAGTCCTCGTAAGGTTTTCGGTCGTCACAAGGATAGGAAACAAGCGAAAAAAATCCTCACAAGGATAGCAATGTCTGATCACACCCACACACACCAACACACACTCAGTGAGTGTCCAATCCTAGAGCAGAAAAAACAGGATTAATCCTGCCCTATAGATTTAATCCTCAGTCCAATCCTAGAGCAGATGTAATTAGCAGCTCTGAGAGAGGTTCACAGAATTTACGGAGCAAGGTGAGATCTGAGACATGGCAAAAACCAAAGCGAAGTCAGGCGCCGAAAGATTGAGAGATTGGCGCATGACAAAGAGACTCGAAGATCCGAAAGTCTACAAGGCGAAGAAGAAGCGGGAGAGAGAGGCATGTTGAAGTGTACTCGTACGTGGTATTTTGTGCGGTTCTCAATTTCCAAATTCGCACGTTATGGGGTGTAACGTTTTTCATGTTTGGGGTGTAACGACTTCGGATGACTGTTACGTAATGGCCATTGGTCATAAGAGTAAAATATAGTCATAGAAAGTTAGCCCGAAGCCTATTTGACACGTCTGTGAAAATCACAGCTCATTTTACTCACACCAATCACAGGAATTGAAATGAACTCACAGGTCACTTTTCCTGCTGTACATTTCGCGTTATGGGGTGTAACGGAAGTTTACAGGGCTACAAAACCTTAAAAAAAAATTTATATTTCATTGAACCTTCACAACTCGACAGCTGCACTTGTCTACTAAATGCCCTGTGGAAGTGATGACTTGAAACCCCCGTTTTCCCATTTAAATCTTGCGTCAAAGTTCAAAAATTGTGTGCGATGTGTGGGGTGTAACATATGGAATTGCTCAGCTGCAGAAATGTGGTATGCCTATCCCATGTTGCCGTGCCACGAGAACAAGATAATTATAGTAACTGCGATGTATTGTTTGTCTTTAGGGCTTAAACTTTCAAGTCCTGTTTTCTCAAAACTGTGCATTTGTGACATACAATAAGTGTGCAGGAGACAGTCGATGTATATTATGCAATTGACTCGGAGAAGGCAAAAAACTAATAAGTGATTGCATAATATATAAATTAGGGAACTAATACATATCTTTCTCTGCATTTCATTGTTCAAAGTGTCAAGTGTAGCTCTTATTTACTACAGAAATAGTCGCATATTTTTGGCTATGCACATTATGCCATTTGGCAACAGCATTTAACGTTGCTATGTGCCCACAAATATTGTGTATACTTGTTCCTGAATGAGTATCCTAAATCTGTGCAGTGAAAATCGATTTAGATACTGGTAGTCATGCAATAATTCTACCGAATTCTACTGTATGTGAAAAATGGTTTTGTACTCCCTAGAATGAGTGCCAGCTCTACCAGGGTGGTATCCTCCAAGTCAAGACTTGAGAGGAGCATGTATACATGAAAAAATATGCAGGATCATCGTATGCGATCATATGTTTGTATAAAGTGTATCAACATTTCGGTTTTCCAGCACACATACACATAACCCTATTATTACTGGGCATTCCGGCACTCCCTGGCATCTGGCCTGTTTCGAATGGATGCTTGACCATCCCCAAGACATTTGGAAACTTACCATTGGGCTATGACACTGAGATCAGCAATATTTTGGCACAAGAAATCCTGAACTATACATTATTATAAGGATTTTCTTTAATACTAACGGTTGATGTAACACATTTGGACGCATGCGAATTTTTGCCTTAATGTAAATATTGTCACGCTAATTTTTTCATTTTGCTGCAGTGCAGTGGGGTAACACAATGGGAAACCATTATTTTGAACATTTATTTTATTAATTCCTGTTTTAATTTACAATTTAGCAATTCCCAAAAGTTACCTTAAAATGTTACAGAAAGAGAGAGATTGATGAACGTCATGGCAAGCTGTGGTGGCAATATACAGTATACAGAGCACTTCTGTCATAGTATCTCAGGTAATATAAATACACAGGTGCCACGAAAACGCAAATCTTGCGTGTCTTAATAGTTGGTCAATATGTAGTTAATCCGGCAAAATAAACCTGGTTCCAATAAAGACAAACAAATTATCGAATCTTTTGAGAGGTAGTTTGGTATTAATTACAATCGACCATGTTGTTACATTCGATAATGATGCAATGCTATTTGAAAAAAAAGGCGCATTATTATAGGAAGCATTTCGAAATAACAACAAACCATATTTACCAGCTTTTTGTGCAGTCTGGATATTGGCTCTTTTTTCTTTCTCTGTATCATCACGATGTCGGCTATCACATACAGGTTTATGAGCAGGTAGAAAAATTATCTTGATGCTTTTTGTAACTCTCCTGTTGATTCACTCATGTATTATCACGTGTAAGAGAAGGAAGTGGGATGTGTCATGCAGCTTGTAACTTCACGCATTTGGTATTTTTTGCAACAATTCATAGCAGAAGACGCAAATCAAGTTCTGTGAGTATGCCTATAACTTGCACGAGGAAGAAAATAATTATGCTAGTGTAACGTGTGAATGTACTCGATTGGTGCACGGATAAGATTTATCTTCCTGGCATCACAGGGTCCAATAGGATACTGTATAGGACAATTACGTAAGCACGTAAATTGGAATTTGGCCTTGAGAGGGTTGATGGCCATGGTCAGACGAGATGATGAGTTGACTTGTACAGGACGCTGAAAAAAACTTTAGTACTGCGCAGAATTTTTACAGCGGGTTGTATTTCACGTTTTTTCTGGTAAATATGCATCATTGATTTATTCTGTCATTCTTTGCAAGTAGTGTCACAGTAAATCAATAAGACAAGAAATAATGGCTTAATATTGCATGAAAGAATGTAGCATGTATTAAAATAATTTTCTACACTTTTTCATACAGTACAGTATTTGCATGGAAGAATAGTTCACACATTTAGACAGTTCATTGCGTCGATGTCATTAATTGCGGTACGTTATTCCAGAAATTTTAAACAATACACTGTGCTTTGCAATTATGTGATCTTGAAAGGTCGTTTATAACTTAATACTCTTATTTAATGGAAATATTTGTCACGTTTTGAATAACTGTGAATGCATACGGTATATCTTTACGTCATATGATTACCACGACAATAAAATGTTCCAATAAGTTTAGAAACGACTATAAAACTTTACTGCTGTCTTGATGAATGTTGCTAGTCCAGATGAGGTTGTGCATGTTAATGAAGGAAAGAATTCACACTTGCATAACCTAACGCGCAAAAAAACAAATCAACGTAAACTGCTCGCAGTGATATTGCATTTTGTGGTGTTCGGAAAATATTTGCTCATTTCGGTTGAGCAGCATGTTAAACGATTACGTAGGCGACTGATTTTGTCATGCTATCTACTGCATATTCCTGCAGAATGAAGAAATTAATACCGTCTGATTCCCATATTTAATTCGAAAAATAATTTGAATATTTCAGATACATCAAGACGACAAATCATTCAATCATGTCCAAGTTATGGGAGGGCCGGGCATTCTGCCTGATCACTGGTGCCAGTCGTGGCATAGGGCAGGCCATAGCAGTGGAATTTGGACGTCGGATGGAGAAGGGCTCGGCCATCTTCATCATGTCCCGGGATGTGAAGGGGATGGATGAAACCAAGGCAATGGTGGCCAAGGCTGCTCCACACGTCAGCCTGGTGGCGGAATCAGTCGATTTGGGCAACTACGACGCGAGCACTTTCCTCCAGGCCATCAACTCCGCTCTCAGCAAGTTAGGAAGTAGGGCCTCCGACTTCCAGCACGCCATCATTGTCCACAACTCGGCTTCCAAAGGTGGCAACAAAGGGGTAGCAGATATAGACCAGGCCTCGGAAATGCAGGAATATTTCAATCTGAATGTCTTTTCCGCCGTTTGCCTCAACTCCCAGTTTTTGAAGGTTTTTAATGAGGCTGCTGTAGACAAACGAACCGTTGTCCAAGTCACATCTAGAGCTTCTCATCAGCCAATGCCCACTAATTCTTTGTACGCATCGGGGAAAGTAGCACGAGATATGATTTTCAAAACATTTGCCATGGAAAATCCCAAAATTAATGTCATATGCTACGCTCCCGGAGTAGTCGCTACCAAATTGATGTATGAATTTGCGTCATCAATGGAGGAAGTTGGCATGCGTTCGGAAACATTTACCAAAAGTAAATATGTTTTGTCCCCAATTGCTTCTGCGCAAAAATTGGTGCAAATTCTTGAAGAAGGAAAGTACAATTCTGGGGATCATGTTGATGCTTATGACGATCCTGAGAAGGTGTATGGCTCCCTGGTACCCGCCGAATATATGTAAGCCTTTGCCTGTGAGGAACATCATCAAGCGTCATTGTTGATCAGCCTATCTCAAAATCTGTAAAAAATTTATAATAATAATAATAATAATAATAATAATAATAATTCTGATAATGGTAACGTCCTACATTTTTAGAACCAAATTCAAATGCACTGTGGGTAACATCCACAGATCACAGGTCAACAACCACTATACAACATCCCATTATGGACTTGGGTCCACTGGAGGGTGCAATGACCTGAAGTTATGACTTACCCTGTACATTTCTTAGAATTTAATGGGCTAGTGTTGTGCTGTAGTTTTCGAGCTGAAATGTTCGTAGTGGTTATCGACTTTTGGAACTAAAGCTGGTTATTTTGATCAGTTACTTTTTCAGTTACTTGAAGTTATCAAAGTAATAAGTGCTGATCTTAGGCTGTGTGTAACCATAATTTTTTAAACCTGCAAATGGTGTTGGGCCTGCAATAATGATGATATCATTGAATCATTCACTTTCGACGACTATTGTTCTGATGGGCCATTTTCCCAATTGTAAATTCATTGCAATTCAAAAGATTGGATCGATCATCCAATTTGGCTTAAGGTGGAAATGAAGCGACTTGCTAATCAAATGAGAGTCTAGAATTGGAATGTTAACAAGAAGGGCTAAAATCAGGGAAACATACGCAACCGATGCAGCAGTGAATGCTGTTCAATCCTATGCATTCCATTCGAATCTGCGTTTTAAACTCGATTTAATATGGGCCTATTACCGGCTGCAAGTTCTTGTGCGCAGGCGCCATTTTCACGACTGCCAACTTAAACATGGTATTTGCAGGTGTGCTTAATATTTGTTATTTTTGATGGATATCGATTTAATCCGGTCGTAATTACGAGGTCCCAATTTGTCATGGCATTTTTAAAAGTTTAGTTCCGAAAGGGGAGCCTGTAGCTCTTCATTTGTGTCGGATTTGGAACACGTTCAGTTGGTACGCGGGTGACAGATAGAAGCGGCAACGCAGCAAAGGTCCGGGCCAATTATCGCGTAGCAATGTGACGTCATTGCCGGGTGGATTCGAAAGATTCGATTTTTATATTATAATTATAACTATATAAACTAATATAACGGTTCTGACGTCTGACAAACACCCCCGCCAAACGAAAATCCTGTGTGAGCCATTGTGAAAACCATCATACTAACTTGCACTCATATTTCGCGGTCGTATGCAACCGTATCTCGCTACCGTAAACAACGCAGTGTTGCCACGTCCTCACTCGAGTGGAGCAATGTGACGTCACTGTATCATTTTCGGATCGTTTTTCAGCAATACAAATTGAAAGAGCACGGTGAGGCATGTTTTTCTTTTTGCGGTTACGATCAGCATATAATTCCCGACATATTCCACATTAAATTTTAAAATTCTCATTTGCTTATCATTTTTTTGTGGACTATTGAAAATTCTGCCATAAGGGCCCATGTTAAATCGCGAACTTCTGAGCCCTCTAGTTCGCTAATTTGCACGGTGACGTGTATTTTTCTTTGCACCATTGATAAGAGGACACAAAACTGCGTAACATGTTTTTTTCATAAAATTCTCATTGAGTGACTCTAGCTTCATTTCCACCTGAAGGGTGGGATAAAGGTCCCGGCGCTTATGGAGATTGACAGGTTAAATGTCGGGCCTAATAACTCCGTAATTACTGAACAGAATGACATGAAATTTTTGACACAACACGACACAACAGCCCTTGTCACGGCTATGTTGAGCGAAACCTGTTTTAGGGATTCAGTTAATTATGAAAACCACGAAACTGAGAGGAATTTGAAGGCATGTGAGGAAATAATGTCCTGTGAAGAATAAGGACCAAATGCTCAACAAACCCTGAGACAAAAAGGTATTGTCTAGGAACACACCAACGAATGGGAAAAAAATAATCATGTCCTTTAGTGCAGTGTCAACAGAGTCATTAGAAGATAACCCCGCTCATGGAGATGCACATGTTCGGACACGTTAGCGTTTGGCATCATCACGTCATGCAAACTGAACCAATTGACGTGCAAATTTTCGTCACAGCATTCTACATCACTGGTGTGTTGAGCGATTTTACTCATTTGGTACTTATTCTTCACAGGACATTATTTCCTCACATGCCTTCAAATTCCTCTCAGTTTCGTGGTTTTCGTAATTAACTGAATCCCTAAAACAGGTTTCGCTCAACATAGCCGTGACAAGGGCTGTTGTGTCGTGTTGTGTCAAAAATTTCATGTCATTCTGTTCAGTAATTACGGAGTTATTAGGCCCGACATTTAACATGTCAACCTCAATAAGCGCAGGGACATTTATCCCACCCTTACGATGAACAACCAATATAGATACAAGTAACTATTCAAACTGCTCTAAAAAGTAGCTTATTGCCAATAAATAATATTGCTAACCACTACAAGTGACAAGAATATTCTCCTCCAAACGACCAGAACAGTTTAACAGTTGCTGATTCCTCTTTCAGGGGGGCACTTGATTTCTCAAGTACCGCGCTGTATAGAGTAATGTTTTTTAAATATTGAGTGTTTGTCGTCTGAGATGAGCAGGAGCAGGAGTGGGGGTTGTTTATAGGTTTATTTTTACAAGTTTTAATTTAGTTGATCTTTTGGGTTAGCTTGTGGCTCCCGTCATCGCTGACTACCCCTTTATATAGGGAAATGTCGTGATGGTGATGTTGTTGTTGTTGCTAACCACTACAGAAATTGCAATAGGAAACTTGTTGACAGAACTAATAACTATTTTGCAGTGGAAAATGTTTGCTTCTTGCTGTTGTAATGCAATAAAAGTACTATAGTGTGACTCACGTATTATTTTTTCTGATCATTCTGGTAATTGTCAACACCATAAGTATAAAATTCATGTCAATGATTGATCTTATCAATTATTTCTTTATGCTGAAATGTAAATCATAATTTGGGGGTAAGGTAAGGGAGGAGAAGGAAGAAAGACGGGCTATGTTCAACTAGGTAATGCGATGAAATAATGGGTTGCGGGATAGTAACTTTGAATATATTAGAGACTGGAACGTATACTGTACCACCTTTTACTCCTTACAGTCTTGTACTTGCTACAACAGATAAGCCATCATCCAGTTCTAATGATGCAAGGCGTGTCATTAACGATTGTAATCATGCATGAAGTGCATTGATACAGATAATTAAGAGTCAGAACGATTGTTTGGTTTTGTCCTCTTTGAATGCAAGTTAACCTTGTAGTGTATGTACTGGCTTCAATGGCGGTTCATACTCTAAATAACTGGGCTTTGTATAGTAAAGTGCGTGCTGTCGTGATAGAGAGCTTTAAAAAAAAACGACACGCTCAGCAGGCAGAGAGTGAACGTGGTCCCGCACACAGTATATCAACATTATTTGGTGCTATTTCTTCTGCAGTGGTCCAAAATTCTGAATCCCTACCCAAACAAGGATCACAAAAAGGTAGATAGAAAAATAGATGTACTTTTTGGGTCCTGTATTTATACTGGTGCAGCTGTGGGTAATGCCACTAATTACACTCGTTCACAACACAGTCAACCTGAATACTCGAACCGCAATAACACACAACACATTCATTCTCCGGCCGTCCTAGACTTCACGCTCATATAGATCATAATTAATTCTATAGGGTCCAGGCATATCGAGATTCAGCCATGTCCAAATTCTGGGAGGGCCGGGCATTCTGCCTGATCACCGGTGCCAGTCGTGGCATAGGGCAGGCCATAGCAGTGGAATTTGGACGTCGGATGGAGAAGGATTCAGCCATCCTAATCATGTCCCGGGATGTGAAGGGCATGGATGAAACCAAGGCAATGGTGGACAAGGCTGCCCCATACGTCAGCCTGATGGCGGAATCAGTCGATTTGGGCAACTGCGACACCAGCAACTTCCTCCAGGTCATCAACTCCGCTCTCAGCAAGTTAGGAAGTAGGGCCTCCGACTTCCAGCACGCCATCATTGTCCACAACTCGGCTTCCAAAGGTGGCAGCAAAGGGGTAGCAGCTATGGATCAGGCCTCGGAAATGCAGGAATATTACAATCTGAATATCTTTTCCGCCGTTTGCCTAAACTCCCAGTTTTTGAAAATTTTTAATGAGGCTGCTGTCGGCAATCGAACCGTTGTCCAAGTCACATCACGACTTGCTGAACAACCAATGCCGAATGCTTCCTTATATTGTGCCGCTAAAATAGGACGAGACGTGATATTCAAAACATTAGCTCTGGAGAATCCACAGCTGAATGTAGTCAACTACGCACCTGGGGCAGTGTCGACCAAACTCATGTGGGAATTTATGTCAACCCTAACAGCCCTTGGACTTCCGGATCAGACGGAACAACTGAGCCACAATAAATACCTTTTGACGCCAACTGTTTCTGCTCTAAAATTGGTGGAAATTCTGGAAGGAGGAAAGTACAATTCTGGGGATCATGTTGATGCTTATGACGATCCTGAAACGGCATATGGTTCAATTATTCCTGGCATGGACCTGTAATATTGATACTTTGCATTAAAATGTATATAGTTTTGTTTTCTGCAGATTTACTGACTAATACTGTACTATCAATACATTGACCTTAGTGGGCACTGAAAGTCATGTGTAGAACCGGGTCATTTGATATTATCAGGTGCTTATGTTGTATCGCAATAAAAGTAAACTTTCGCAACTGTCACTATCATATCGCTTGTCTTTTTATCCCTATATAGTCCTTTATACAACAGTATAGTTACCATTTACCCCTCCACTTCCCCTGTTTGCAGATGATTCCGTGGCTACACTTTGAGATTAGGTTATATGCTCAGGCGCGAGGCGTGAGTAAAAATGGCCAACCTTTGTATAAGGCAAATGACGACACGGTGATGTAGTGGTTAACGCCACAGCCTTCCACCTCTAAGGTCCCGATTTCGATCCCCGGGTCGGACGGAGGACACTTATGTGGAAGAGTTTCGATGGGTTCTCGCCGTCTGCGTGGGTTTTCTCGGGGTTCTCCCGTTTCCTCCCATTACCAAAAACCCATCACATAGCCTTCGTTGCTTTGGCACAATCAACAAACTTGTAAGGCAAATGCATGTTGGGAAAAGGGTGTGTGTCTATCATAATCACAAAGTTGCCTTATAATACTATGCAAGGCATCTACCTAAAAGTACATAGGCCTATAACGCTGAAGAAACTGTTCCAACAGTTTTTCACTTACCGTACATACAAATGCGTACTTTTAATCTAGGTGGTCATTGTACACTGATCTCTAGTCTGCTGATAAGAACGTCATTAGCTGAAAGATGTTATCCACTTGAGCATATATGGATAACAGGGTCAAGACTCGAGACATTTAGTGGACGGTGGAAACCCCGCCCACAGAATGATAATGAGATAACTGGGCTGTTGGGAAACATCAAATATGAAAGTCTTCTTCTGTCGAGCCAGTTATATTCCAGAATTTTCGGAAGAATCAGTCAGGTGCCCAACAAGTCTATTAGCAGAGTGAGTTTTTGGTTATAATAACACTATCCACTTCAGGCTAGCATAAAATCATAGCGGTATGTTGTAAAGAATAAGCTCCATACTTGGCTAAACTAAATTTAATTCATCTCAAGGGGGATATACTCTAGCCTACAAAATCGCATATTGGAAGCGCGCACCATGAAAACTCTAATTGCGTAAATATAGTATATTAGCTGCATGAAATATCGGGTTTAGGTACATAGTTATTTTATGAGTGCATGAATGTATTAAGGTGAGTTAATCAAATGGATCATGCAGGCTACCTAATAATACTTCATGCAGATAAATAATGTTACGCATGTAGGCTACACAAATGTGGATTAATAATTTTTCGCCTTTAAATGCATGGTAATTCTGTAGTATGGGTAGGGCCTACTGTCACGAATATTATTTATTTATACTTATTGAATGGGAATTATTTTCATTTATCATTTACACCGATTTACGAAGTTGGCGGAAATTTATTTCTGAATTATTCACACGAATACATTTTAACAACTTTAAATACTTTTAACTTAATAAATTAATTAAAAGTTAAACTAAAAAATACATAACTCTACAATTCTCTCTTCCCAATCCCCATCCTATACTTATCACTTAGCCAATAACTAACCTCGGACAATAAATTATTATAGACAAGACTCGAATCGAATCTATATTTGCCGATCCGAAGTCCGACACCCATTCTGTAGACATATCAGCGCTGGCTGGATAATAAACACTTGCAACATCTGGACCACCGCACTGCGCCGTGTGATTAAAATCATAATTTAGAATCGTTAATAATTTTATGTAGTGGTGTATCTAGTTAATAGTTTACGCACATGTGTGCATATTTTGATGCTTTTAAGGGTGGGAAAAAGGTCCCGGCGCTTATGGAGGTTGACATGTTAAATGTCGGGTCTAATAACTCCGTAATTACCGAACAGAATTACATGAAATTTTTGACACAACACGACACAACAACCCTTGTCACGGCTATGTTGAGCGATTTTGCTCATTTGGTCCTTATTCTTCACAGGACATTATTTCCTCACATGCCTTCAAATTCCTCTCAGTTTCGTGGTTTTCATAATTAACTGAATTCCTAAAACAGGTTTCGCTCAACATAGCCGTGACAAGGGTTGTTATGTCTTGTTGTGTCAAAAATTTCATGTCATTCTGTTCAGTAATTACGGAGTTATTAGGCCCGACATTTAACATGTCAACCTCCATAAGCGCCGGGACATTTATCCCACCCTTAACTTTTCAATGCATAACATCCCCATATATATAAAGCTCAAAATTTGTACGTATTAATAAATGTATGTATGTCACGCCTAATGGGGAACTAGCCTTGGTCTGGGATTTGGGATTTTTGTTCATAACTAGCTAGCCCATGCCCGTAAACATACATTCCATCACTCTGTTGCA
>JYFJ02007024.1:0-17130 GCA_000934665.2 Catajapyx aquilonaris
CTTCCCACGAGCTCGCGGAGACGTCGTGTTTTGCGACCATCGGGCGAGGTCGCAAGGTGCACGTCGTGAAAGGCGAGCTCGCGGCGAGGTCACTTTCCACGAGCTCGCGGAGACGTCGTGTTTTGCGACCATCGGGCGAGGTCGCAAGGTACAGGTCGTGACATGCGAGCTCGCGGCGAGGTCACTTCCCACGAGCTCGCGGAGACGTCGTGTTTTGCGACCATCGGGCGAGGTCGCAAGGTGCACGTCGTGAAATGCGAGCTCGCGGCGAGGTCACTTCCCACGAGCTGGAGGTGAAAGTTTTGAACATTTGTTCAGTAATCCGGTCTGCGAGGTGGCACGATGTGATTGCGAGCTCCATACGAGGTTGCAAGGTCCACACGACCTCACTGCGAGCTCGTGGCAATGTCAAATTTTGGTAAGGGTATTGCATTTTTAATATCGTGAGATATTTAAAAATAATGCTATTTGAATAATTATGTAAGAGCCCTGTGATATAACTGGGATACTTGAAGCAACCCTGCCTTGTGAGATTTTCATTGTGTAACTTTCTCATATCTCGAGAGGAAATTGACTCCAACATGGTTTGTGGTATTTTTCCGGTTCACTCTACGTGTTATGTTCTACTTGTTTCTCACGAATATGTAAATTATCCGTGCAGATGGGAAGACTTATTTTCGTAATAACAAAGCGTGTAAAATCAGGTAATTAAATTAGCATTGCAAAATCGCATGAAATTAAAGAATGTCGAAATAGATTTCGAAATATTGTAAGAAAGGGGGCGAGTTTCTTTCTTTTGTTTAATTATGCAGCCAAATTCGTATCACTTACCAGCCAATGCAATTTACTTATTTCGGAGGTCTTTATCAGACCGATGTAAGGACACCCTAAACATGGCTGGCTTAACAGTGTTCTGCTGCATTACATGGAATACCAGGTGAGGAAATTAAACTGCACAGAAGATTTTTTAAAAACCTCTGTTTTTGCAAATCTGTCAAAAAACCGCTTTCATTCGACTAAATCACGATTGGTTGCAATTTTTTAAACTTTCAAATGTCCCTATAAACATAAACATTTTAAATGAGTAAGGGCGTTGGCAGATGATGCCCAATTTTTCGAGTGACGTATTCTTCACTAAAATGGACATTAATGAACATACTGATGAGAAATTTCAAGTTTGTAAAGCTTTCTGCCGTCATCGTCATTTTAAATGTGAAGCATATGGTGTCGTGTCTTTTTTTTCCCTGCCCCGCTCACGTGATTATTGATCCATCTGTATGCCACACACTCGTAGTGACATCGATAGAGCATCAAAATCCACTAAAGTTCATATCTGCTGTAACTGTTTTAGGTTTCAAATGAAAACGGTGGGACACCTTGGTCGAAAATGGGGCCTGGGGGTGTTGTTTCTCTCCCCCTGTCATTGGTATTTAGTCATCTGCATACCTCAACAAAATGTATATCGACACCCACCTTCCGAAATCAGTAAAAGTAGTCTTTGTGACTTTTCCGGTTTTTGAATAACACAGACGCGAAGTTTCAACTGCTTTTTGCAGAGGGCCCTATTATTTTGTCCAACCCCTGCATAGTACACTACAATGATGATAATATATTTAATAATAAGTTATGTCAGAGTCGTGTGATATAACCAGTATATCTGCGTTGAACTTCGCATTTTGTGACAAAAGTATGAAACTCGGTACACTTGTCCTTTGGACACTTATGATCATATCTGGACGTGGAGCCACGATGACCCACCCTGGTGGTGGTCCATCTCGCAGGGTTTCCATAACTACCAGATGCAGCATCCTTTTAGGACCTTGTATTGGGTGACAAAAACATGAAACTCGCCACAATTGGTCTTTGGACACTTCTGAACATGTCTGGATGTGGGGCCATGATGACTGACCCCGCTGTGGGTCACTTGCAGGGTTGCCAGATCTAACGGACTAAACATACATCTCTGCGAGGATCATGTGAATTGGGAGCTTGCATTCGGTGATAAAAACGTGAAACGCGGTACGGTAGTTCTTCGAACACATCTCAACATATCTGGACGTGGGGTCACGGTGGGTGACCCCTGGTGGCCTCGCCAGGGGTCACTATCGCGGAGTTGCCAAATCGAACATGTGTTGCACACCTTTACATGAATAAGGGCCTTGCATTCGGTGATAAAACACTGCTAAAACATGAAACTCGCCCCAATTGGTCTTCGGACACTACTGAACATGACATGTTCAGTAGTGTCCGAAGACCAATTGGGGCGAGTCGGCCTTTAGCAATAAGGGCGAATGGACCATTTATGAAATTGTACAGGAGAGCTAATATTAGATTGAAAATCACCTTCACAAATCACAGTATGACTGCACGAGGCCGAAAATTTACGACAGCATGGCAGTGATTCATTCCTTTTTGGTAGGAATTGTTTTTAGGAAATAAATGATTAATTATTAGTGTAATTAATGATCATCTGGATATTCGCCCTTTTTCCTAAATGATGAATGTAGGAAAGTCATGTCCCTCATAACACTCGCCTTTTATTTCTATGACATAGTTACAATCAATATAATCACAAGGGTGTGAATTATTGGACAATTGTGAACATTTAATTGTAACTCATGAGGGGGGAGGGGGGCATTGGAACATTAATGGTAATATTTCAGAATGGTGTATTATGAGAAGGAATAGCAAAATAATGTTCTAGACTGTGTGCAGTCTGTCATTTTCTAATTGACTAATACTTTTTTTACAAAGAATCCTACTCGCTGTCCTCCTCCACATCCGGTTCAGGGAGTGCGTCTCGGACCTTGCTGTCCTTACCTAATGACTTGTAAAAGGCATGATAGTCTCGTGGTATGGTCTTTTCGTCACACAGACTCATCAGGTCATTGTATTTTGCGGCACTTATGGCGAGTGGTGCTGTGTAGGCCTTGAAAACGGTGGTAGAAGTTGCCTTGATGCGACCCCGGGCCCGAGGGAGAACTTCAACGACCTTAAATTCATCTACATAAGTGTACTTGTAGAAGATTTTTGATGGTTCACTCTTCTTGTATGACAATACTCTGATTTGCAACCAATGGAGCTGTTCCCCGTCCTCATCCTTCAATGATCTCGGCAACGTCGTTAAGGCGTGTTGCTTCCAGTCTAGGAAGTCTTCAAAGTGCAGGGACTTCACCCCATAGGGGTGGGGATGCTTCCTCGCCATTGCACACACACGCTCCCATTCTTGTGGAGTGTTAACAGCCACGTTTTTAGCTTGTTTCTCAATCATGGAATGCATGCTGTCACCCTCCTGCTGGCTGTGGCCTGTCTCCAAGAAATAGTGGACGATCTCTTTACAATGGGGAAGAGTGCGGACTGCATGCAGAAACATTGTTGCTATGTAGGCTACTGATTACGGCATTGGCCGCCACAAGCATCTGATACAAAGACAAATGTGCCTTTATCACCCCTTTCCTTGATGTAGTTGTACAGACAAGTCCCTACTTCGATTGACCCCCTTTTCCCTTGCGTCTCGTTCCACATGTTACATATGCCATCATGAGTGGCCACATTGTATATCGTTAAGTTATATACAGCAAGCTTTCTCTTGTAAAAGATTGATCCTACCTCACCTTGAGGGCATTCTAGTACTGCCTGCATATCAAAATTAAGCAGCACTGTCTTACTCATTGCTGAGTCGTTTTGGAGCTGCTCTTTTAGGACATTATTTATCTTTCGCACGTCATCTTTGTGCGACAGATGCTTGTTGTGGGAATCCAGTGCTGCCTCTCTCTCCTCTCCTTTCAGTTGCTCAAATGCATTGCATCTTTTGCATTGGTCTTTCCTGGGCTTGTGAAACGCTATGTTGTATGTATTAAAGTACCCTCTGTAGGTCGATAGGGACACTGCTGGGTTGCCACTAATTCCACAACTTTCTTTATATAGTTGGTACATCTTTGCTAGGTTCAATCGAGCAGAAAGGTACTTCCTAGTGGAAGTCTTTCGGCAGTAATGGGATTCTACTGCTGGGAAACTTTCAATATGTTTCAATATGTTTCAATATGTCAGTGGCAATGGTATATTCGCCCTTCTTACTTGCGCACGAACATGCGGGTTAACAGATGGAAAGGGCGAATATGGATATTCGCCCTTTTTCCTAAACCTGCTTTTGGATATTCGCTAGGACCTCTCTCTCGTACTGGCCCACTGTTCATGATACCCATTCGCCCTTTCATCAAATTGCTCTGCATTTGTGCAAAAGAAATGTGATTAAGACTTAACATCATTAATTAAATTTTCAACCTGTTAAATAAAAGCTTTCGGCTGAACTGTAATAATTTATTGTGTATACAGTACTACCCCAGAATATTTTTAATGAAGATTCTCTGAAAAACCGGTTGCATATGACTCACACGGATATTATACCAGAATTCTTTCCAGTGGTTGAGCTACAATGTCACTTCGAAATTTTAAGAAGCCTATAGAGAGTAACTATACATAAATATCCGCGCCATTATATTTTGCTTCCCGCATTTAATTGTCTTTTGATTTGCTTGATGGTGGGGTGGCACTACGACTCACCCCTGTCCTACAAAAATTGGCTATAATTATTAGACATAGTACATTCCTGTGCATTCTGCATGAACCATAAAGTGACAGAAGCAAATCGTCGGTTGTCGTCACCCCTTAGCTGCACTGGAGAAAGGGCACGACACTCCGATTGGGCTGGACCATTCAATTTACTTGCCAATATTATTGCAACTTTAATAATCCATGAACGTTATGGTATTACCCCGAACTGTAAAAATTCCATAATGTCGTGTACTAGTCGCTATTAAATTTAATTTACAGGCTTACGGGGACGAGGAACAACCATCGCCATCTGTCCGTGCCACAGAAAAGTTGAGTCAAAAAGTAGGGCGGTAACCATCCCTTCCCACTACTTTCAATAATTTCTTCCATTCAACAACCTGTCACAGAACAATTCCATCGGTTCAGTTGTCAGCCCAAGGTCATTCCAGCATGCTACACATGAACACGAATTGAAATATGCATTGCACCAGGCTTGACGATATGAATCTTATCAAAAACAGTTGTGTGAGACTGTCACGATCTCCATCGCATCATACTTCTGGAAAGTGAGCTGACAGGCATGGCATCAAGAGATCTATTGCTTCAAAGATATCGCAGGCATATACAATAGTCAGGAAGTTACCAAACTCATGCTTAGTCCTTTGTGTAGCATAAAGAGGTGGCTTGTTGTTAAAGATAACATTATCGGCATAGTACAGTTGCTAAGGTCAATAATTGACAACTTCCGCGTCTCTAAAGAATCATAGGTATAAAATAGTGTGGGTCTCCAGACACTCCGGATTGACTTGCATTAGTATCACAGCACATGTCCGGTCAAGTTGGTGTAGTTACCATGCAAGTGTCCATCATATATATCATCGTTGCCATGATTCAAGAGGGTATGACAACCCCATCATTGCAATATGCGGACCAACTAGAAGAAACGTTAGTTGCTGGGTTTGTGAAGGAAGTGCACGGCTTAAGAGAAGAATGCTTGCTTGTCTTAGCACATGATTACAAGTACTTGCCGTTTGCCCTGTGGAACTTACTTAATGGCACATCCGGAATATCTCACCAGATCAAGTGGGACGAATCAACTCCTCCTCCTCCTGTCAACTCTGGAGGAACTGAAAATCCAGAGTACTGGTTCTCATACCTGGAGCGACCAACTGCAAGATTCCTGGACAACTGTTTAGTCATTGCGCTCATTTATCACAAGAACAACTTTGTTCCATTGCTGAAGTATGCGGCCAGCATAGTGAGGTTGAACCCACGTGACAATCATGTAGTGTACTTCAGCCCTGATTCGGACATACAGACTACGATGATGGATTCAAATTACGAGTTCTTGTATCAGTTAGGAATAGTCGTTGATCACAATCATCTGAAGATAATGAACAGGTGCTTCTTCTGCAAGAGCGGCCAACCACAGATTGTCCACAGAGGAGAATATGCTCTCAAAAACGGTGTGAGTCCACTAGGACTCTCTCTATTTCCTGATTACTCAACCAACTTCAATGGCAGGTACCTCAACATCTCCTGGATCATGGAGGTTAGCACTCGTGAGATCCGTGCACAAGCGGCATTGGGCCTTCCAGTACTCCCATACTACAGGTTCTACCTGGATCTCGCTGAAGCCCTGAACTACGACTGGCAGTCTCGGTATCCAGTGAGAGTACCAGGTTATGCAGATGAACAGCAGCTGCCGGATGGTAACTGGACAGGCGTGACTGGAGCACTGCAAAGAAGGGAGAATCTATTCAGCGGCATGTTCGCCACAGAAAATGCAATTACGGTGGCTGACTATCCCCAGCTATTTTACCAAACGGACATGACTTTCTGCAAGCGCTTACCACGTCCCCTGTTCTCATGGACAGCCATGTTCAAGCCTTACACTCTGGACATGTGGTCTGCCATCATCCTAACAGCTCTCTTTACCACCCTAATATTCCTGTACCTTCTGAAGCAGCAGTATCTCATCAGCTATCCGTTTCCATCCAACGAGCAGCCTCCTAGATCTCACCTGCTCTATTCCTTCCGATTTGTGTTTTCGGCTCTCATCGAGGAGAATCCTAACCAGATACCGGTGGCTTCATGCCTCCGAGTGCTTCTCTGCTTCTGGTGGCTCTTCTGCGACCTCATAGTCATCGGATACGATGCCAGGTTTTTTGCCTTTCTGGTGTCCCCGGATCTGGAGAGCCTTCCAACCAACTACAAGGAGCTGGCCAAATGGCCTGGATGGGAGTGGGGAGTGATGGCAATGGGAGGATACATAAGGTCGCTGATGGAACCATCCATGATTGATTACCACCATGAGATACTGGCTTCGATGCAGGATAGTGAGGACATGGTCAGCTGCATGCTAAGGTCCGTTTCTGAGGATTACGGCTGTGTTGGAGACAGGGACATGCTGTATGGGTTTGCGTTCCAGTGGGTGGACCTAGAAGGGAAACTGCCCATTGAGGTGGTGGATGACTCCTCCTTGAGGGTTCTTGGAGGACTGGGTGCGGTCAAGTACTCTGTGCTGACACGTACTTACCAGAGGTACTCGGCTTGGTGGTACCAGTCCGGCTTCTACTTCAAGGCGTTCAAGGACTTCACTGATGCTGTGACCCTGATGAAGCTTCCTTCAGCACGAGAGCAGAACCTCTTGTACAAGCCTTCAATGGAACTTAGAGTGAGTCAGATGAAAGGACCTCTTCTCATGCTGTGCATCTTTTTGATGTTCAGCATATCAATTTTTGCTGTAGAACACATTCACTTTCGTTCAAGAAATAAGAAGCATCAGGTTATTCAAGTAACTGAGGCAATCCACTCTCAGTGCAAGACATGAACTCAAATGGTTACGTACCACTAGTTTTATTGCTGACCACCTCTACACGTTGTATCCAATTTGACACCAGGTCAGCTTAGGAATCTGGCAGCTTAGCCTGAATATCAGGCACGAGAACTGCCGATACACTACAGCACTTTCAGAAAGCGCAAGTACAAGCTCGTCTCTCAATCAATCCCGCTAGCACTGTTTCTTTTTTTTTAGCACGAAATCTTATGGTACATTTCATATACACACACATGAACATTGGCCTCCTCTGTCTATGAACCACACCTGACAAAAATTTCATAACACCTTATCCTTCGCATCATCACACCAGACACAAACAATGGAATTTAAAAAGGTGTCCCCTTGCTACGAAAGCAATGCTTTAAAAAGTGTCCATGGAAAAACAAATCTAATTCACGCCAGAAACAAGTGTCTGTGCTGGCACACGCACACATGCACACACCTCAGTCAGAAGGACGCAGCATGTAAAAAAAAAGGACGTTTAATTGGACACACTGCACCATGATGTTCAGCTTGCCAAAAGTCATCCACGAAGTCGTTATTTTTTTAAAAAAAAGGAACAAACATTGTAACAAACATCAACATGGGGGGAAGAAATACATTGGACATACAATTGATAAGATGAAAACAAAGGCATAGAAATCACTTATCGTTGTTATTGCTGCAGGATAAAAAATAAGTCCCCGTACATTGCAAGCATAATTGCTTTGAAAGTCACTTTTCTGTTGCTAGTAGCAGTACGGCAGCAGAGCACAATTTATGGATACAAATTGCAAATGACCAGAAATCCCAACTACTATCCACATATGGAACAAGATATTTTCAAAATATTACGAAAACATGATCAGACAGTGAATAAAACTTCTATTGCTTCTCATACACTGCATCAGCTGCAGTTAAGAACTGCAGACACGTAAGGGCTTCAAATTGCAAAGGTTCGGGTGGATAACACAAAAAAATAGGTCCGCTGAATTTCTCGACACTGTCGTACAAGCAATGTTGTCCAGAAGGCATTTCAATAATAAGCACTCACGAAACATACGCACGCAACGACAAATCAAAATTTTCTCACGCGCAAATTCCATCCACACTATTCTGTACATGTTTACAAGGAAAAACTGCCTAGTTTGAAATTTTAATAAGTGATGGGTCTGCCCTTCCTGGACTAATTACACATCATTTACAAAATGTACACTCGTCAACAAGAATTAAATCTATGGGGATGTAAATTACCTAGAGTTTGTTTTTTTTTAATCAAATCCTCTGAGGTAGTTAACATGTGTAAAAATGCAGTCAGCATTTGAGTGCAGTTGTCGAGTCACTTAATATTCCTTGTTGAAACGGTCATGAAACCCAAGAAAAATAAATTAACTGGAATGTCGAGTGCAACCAAGTGGAGTTTACATAGTGAAATATCAATCTGTAGAACTTTATAAATTGGAAATTATATCTCCATAACATGTCAACATCAACATAAAATTGCTATTTAAAAAACAAAAACAAAATAAATCATAACAAAGACCAGCATGAAAATAATATTCTTTCTCATTCTTTCATCCCTACACAGTAGGTTACTCCGCGCAAAATGATTTTTTTTTTAAATTCGCTTTTTTTTTTAAAACACTCCTACAATTATTCTACGATTCATGTAAAGCCTAAGATTCCAAAGAGCAGCAAATGGACTGTACCAATACTGGTATGGACATTTTTCCTCAACGTGATCAAATCTATGATCTAGCAAGCTGCTCATCTGACGGAAAAAAAACCAACACAGGAACGGAATTTTTACAGAGCTCGAGATGTCCTGTGACACATGGAAGAAATTTTGAATGCAGCATTAGACATCGGGTGCTTCTCACAAAAAAAAAATGCTTAAACCCAAACGTGAGTTGGGTTGGGTATTTCAATCGCAGCGAAACAGCGCCCATCCTAGTGAATATCCTAGGTTTCTTTGCTTCCAGTGTTGGAATCAAGGTGCGTCAAATCTTACTCGAACATTCACAGTATGATTTCGTCGAGCCCAACACTCGGCAGTTCTAATAAGTTACATTGGTACATCGATACCAAAGAAGGAAATCACATAGAAAATCTCACATCACATCTATCTGTACATTATCACAGCTCTCCACAGTTGCTTCCACCTCCGTTGTGTTGATCTTGGCTTTCATGTATTGTCAGTCTCAACTTTGACAGAGCATACAAGAAAAAATCCTGTTGAGCTTGCGTTTCCTGGCAGTCAATCTGTCGGATTGGGGGAGGGAACACCGAGGAAAAATGATTGGCATACAAACACACCCACTCTCACTCACGACCCACTCTCGATTTATGTTCTGTGACTTGTTTCTTCGTCGTTCTAAAAAATAATTTACTTTTTTTAAAAAGGTGCAAGGACCTCTCCTTTGTAATCTTGGTCAGTGTTGATTAAATCCTGCAAAGCAGGATATTTGCTATGAGCCGCACTGCAATCTTACGTAAGAGTAATCATATAGTCGGCATACACATGAAACAAAGACCAAAAAACAAATTTCATTATTATCCGGAGCAAACATTGCACTTTCTTACTTGCTTGCGACGACTGAAAATGTACGACTGAATTCACTTCACAATGTGATAGAGCAGAAGTGGTGTAAGTAACTCTCAAAACCGACAAAACTGGTCTTGGTATGTTTCAATTGCATGACGATGTTACACTGCACCCTACCTTTTTTTCCCTAAATTCCAATTAATTTTCTCTAATCCTTTTGCCTATATAATGGATTGACACCTTTCACTGGCAGTGGATGGGCTTCAGTGTTGAACACCCATTCATTTAGGTCTAGCAAGCTGTCGTCGCTGAACAGGAGGTACAAGTACTGCAAAGGTTTAAAAAATAGAGTTAAATCCAACTTGCACGTCCCAAATATTCCGAGTCCAGTACCTTCAGAGTTTCAGCGAGGAAGAAACTTTGTTGCACGTCGTCTTTTGGCGAGTCTTCCAAATAGACATTCTTCAGTCCTGTGTAACCGCCTTCAACCTGGCAGTTCTTCTCGAGAGCCTTGAAGTAACAATACCGATCAGCAACCGTTCCATCTACTCCACGCGTAATCTCCTTACCTGAACGGCCTCCCAACCCCAGTCCCGATACTTCTGATCCTTTGTCAACCTCCACAGAACAAAGTAGGTCTCGATCACTTCGGGTCTGAGGATGTAGTACTTCTCATTGCTCTTGAGCGCTTTGGCTTCCATAGCGTCGCTGAACCTGAAGCTCTCAGGGCCCAGTCCAGTAGCAGTCCTGATGTAAGACTCGTGACAAGTGTTGGCGACCTCTTTAGCAATGGTCATGTACTCTTCCGACACGTCGTTTTGAAGGGAATGGGCTCCGAGTCCATACAAACCACCTAAAAAAGGTTGCATTCAAATTAGATTTCAAATGATGAGACAAACCGTTGAATTGAAACGGGTGATGAAACAATACCTCCGACTGTCTCTAGAATATAAGAGAACCAACATACCGGCAAAGCATGCCAAGTGGTCCATCTTGTGCTCCAGGCGATCAAATTTCATGTCGGACAAGTACATGAGGCCGCTCTTGGACTTCTGTAGGAGGTACTTAGTGACTGCCTCCATTGCCTGGTCGTACATGATTCGTGCATCACTGTCTTGCTTCCCAGACTGAAGCCACGCCTTGAGGAGGTACTCGTAGAAGCTGTCTCCGAGGGCGCCCATTGACATGTGATCTGAAACAGGCTCGATTAATTTCCATGCATGCAGATTTCATAGGAAGTTTGGGTCACTTATACCAACTCCATTTCAACAGTAAGTTATCACTGACTTCTGCTGCAAACTTGGAATTGCCAGCATGTAAGATGTGTTAAGGAGTTCCACTTACGCTGCCCCCACTTCCCGGTCTTGGGATTCAAGTAGTTAGGGTAGAGGCCCTTGGGCTTGTCCAGTCTCTGAAGGTAGTCCCTGATCTTCATGACCTTCTCTTTGTAAATAGGATTGCCGGTAATGTCCGAAAGGTACGTGAATTCCAGGTGCAAGGTTCCAAACTCCGACAAGATGCTGGATCCGCCACTCGCCCAGGCGTAGTTCTTGCTCATCTGCCATTCAAAAGTGACAGTTATGCACAGGGACATTAGCACCAGAAACGTCTACTGACTCACCCCAGTCCTGATGTTAACGAGGGCGTAAGGGATGCCTGTTGGAGTCTGGAAGGCAGGGAGAAGCTTCTGCGCCACGTTCTCGGCTTTGTCTCGGAACATGGTGTCTCCAGTCAGGGCAAAGCAGGTCAGGAGTCCACCGACGAACCTTATGTTCGTTTCAAACACGGACATGTCAGATGTCTGTGGAAAGAAAAGCGAGTTAGGAAGAGAACCCAAAATCATCAACCCAATATACTACAAATGAGTTATTCAGTCTTAACAGCAACGATGGATTTTCAAAGCGTATGTTTTTAATATTCTCTTCACGCCTCAATTTTGAACCTTCCAATTCATTGAGAATGCTGAATGCTAACAATGTTCTACGTGCCAGCAAACAACTTATTGCCTTCTGTTACAGAACCCAATATAGCTCTAGTATCGTCATTTAATGCCCGGACGTTACATTCAATGGCATGCAGCTACATGGTATAAAACGTCAAGGTTACGAACAACTGTGTCTCAGGCTTGCTTCCCAGCATGGCAACACTCACCAACAGTTTCAAGGTCTAATTCACTGATAGCACAGAAATTCATGGCATTGTACACTGCTTATAAGCAAATGTTACATGGGAAGTACTTTCAAAAAACAGATATATTCATCAGTACCATAAGCGGCATAAGGAATTAATATTTCCACACAAACATTTAAAAGAGATCATGCATTTACATCTGGGCATCATTGCTAATTAATGTGCATGTTTATAATCAATGCCAATTTATATATACATAATTACCTCTATGAACTTAAAATTACTCCCACATTGCGTGTTATACCTGTCGACAGTAGCAGTCATTTACATTTCAGTGTGATTATGGAAACACTGTGGCAATTCAGTGCTTCACAACTAACTGCACAAAGTTTTAGTCACCTGCTAATTAAACTACTTGCCTGGGAGCAATGTCACACAGTCATTACTCGTCCACCTCAGGCATTAGCAACAGTGCACATGACGGTTTAACATCCCAAGCGAAAATTAAGACAACAACTTCTCTATTTTCATACATTAATGTGTTATGTTGTGGAAACTGGGTTTTTGCTATGCGCAATATGTAAAACGAAAGCAAACTTGGGAGCTCATGAGGATGGTTACACATCCATCAGTGCACGTGATAATAACAAGACCCTTTGGGAACGACAAACTTTGATATTGGTCCTGCTAAATTCAGTGTGTGGCTCTGGGTTTGTTCTGTATCATGCGGCATGCCTTTGACAGGAGTGCATAAGCAATTAGCTTCACATTAGATGCTAATATCAATCTTGCACAATTCATGAACTTCACCGCAGGAAGTTGATTGAATACGCGGCGGCTGTGAAGTGAAATAAAACGGCACATCTGCAGCTCCCTTGGCCTTGTGCGAATACACGACAAACATGCCGTGTCAGCCGTCCATCACAACAACCTTTGATCCTCGACTAGATACATATCATGACCCAATGCACAGACACTAGCGTCTTATCCAATAGCGGCCTTGACAAATTTTGCTCAGCAACATTTATTTCTAGATTCGGGGTGGCACTTCCAGAATTTTCAGACATCCTATTGTTAAACCATTGTTGCAATTTTGATTTTTAGATGAAGACGCGGGTTTTTCCCTCTCTTTTAAGTGAGCCAAATCCAGCAGAAGCTTGAGAACCTCTGAAAAAGTAAACTTGTAATCCTTCTAAAAATTGCTTGTAATTTTTGAAGTACTGATTGTTGCCACTGTGCGACTGCAAGAGCTCGATAAAATTCTATGGACCAAAAAAATGTCTGGCGATCTGCTTTGGCTCCTCAGTCCTTTTGATTGTAATTGAAAATATATATGTAACTCCTGTAAATATATTCTTTACGTTTGCGTTCCAATTATCCTGGGGCCTGATATCATTAAAACGGTGCAAACACATCTCACCCTACGTTTAATATGCATCAAAAGCAATATATGCAGAGAAAAAAAAAATGTGTCAGCATTTGAAAGCATCCAAAAAAATTCACACTCCCAACTCCCAAGCGAGTCCATTGCATTTTGAAAAATTGACAACCAGTCGTCCCCGGCATACCACTTTATTCATGTCCAGGTTGGCAGCCACCCAGTTCCTGGCCTGCTCGAACTCCTCCTTCATATCCATGATGTACAGGGTGTCCAATCCGTCCACGATCGTGGCCCCAAGAGACGTGGAGCCAAAAATGCTTGCACTGTGTCCCCTCTTGCTGATGGGCCGCAGCTCGTTCTTCCCCCAAGCATACCGCACATAGTTGTCCCACGCGTGCTTCATCATCTGCAATTGACAGAGAGGACAAATTGAGATCTGGAGCTACAGGGTGACCCAATAATGACTCAACCTTCTACAGTGAATTAAGTTATCCTGTATAGACAATGAATAATTTCATTTTTTCAATGTGTGTGGAGGGATGCATAATTTCCAGGATAACTTTACAAACCAACATAGTGTGACCCCCTAGGAGCCGGTTTGTCTGTAAATTTTTGCGTCACCCTCTGTGTTGAAAAGGTGGGGGGGCCTGAATTGAAACCCAGCTCAGTCCCCCAAAACACTAGGCCGCACGAGTGGTTCCAATAAATTGACGGCCATTCCGAGCGAGTGGATCAAATTCCTCTCTTGGTTCGCAAAGCCTATTTAAAGTTCCGCTATATATTTTTTTACAAATATTATTCGAGCTGGAACTCAGCCTGTGTATAACATTTTTTTTTTTTTCTATACACATCAAAAGGGGTGAGGATGTGTTTGTCCACACCAGTTCGATAAGGCATCAGTCGAGGGGTGTCGTGCGTGGCATGGTTCGTGACCTTTTATGTCAGACCCATGCTAAGAAAAGCGTGACAAATAATGTACGGCACTTTCCCTCCGGAGTCATTGTAACCGCTTGTTGCTGGGGTCGACGAAAAAATGGCTGAATGTGTATATTATATGAAGAAGAAAAAAGTTCCAAAAATAAAATTGGCAAACAATAGCTGGTCGATCGCGAATCGATGTGTTTTAGTCGGAGGGGAGGATAGTTTGCATGTGAGCCCAGCAAAAATTGCGAATTTGCCGGATCGTTGCAGAAATTCCGACAAAAATATTTGAGACAATTTTTGCACAATGATTCGCATTGTATATACGTAATAGGGAACTTCCCAACGTGGCGCAATCTACGGCCCATACCTGGCGATGCAGACAGCACGTCATACATATTCAATTTCCACTCCATGCATGTTCATGATATACTTGGAAAATAGCGTGAGGGATTTTTCTCCTGACTTGATCTCTTTGAACCTGCACAAAAAAATAAAATAGAAAAAACCTCCTCAAGGTTCAACTAAGCTGACAAATTTTATCTGCAAAAGTAGGGCAAGATCCTCGACACTTAATCAGTAGTGACGGTTTCTCTTAAAAATAGAAGACGATGTTGCTCAACTTTGCCGGATTTGACAATTTGCACAGACCCCAACATGAATATTATCAGTACTGTACAGCACAATGTGTATGACACCAAGAGCTGATGACACTTATTCTTCGACAATGTGACCGTCACACTATCACTAAGTGATTAGATCAGATTTTATCGGTGAGTTCGCACACCCATTTTGTCACAAAGTCAATGCGCTCATGTGCATTGTGCTTCAGTATAATGATTCACGCAGGAAATGAGCTTCAAACAGTGTATTAAAATATCCTGGCATATCCGCACGACCTTGGTTTAGTTTATTTAAAATAAATGTCTTTTAGTGTCGAATTTTCGTCCCACTGCTATACTTACTGCTAAGTTATCAGTAACTATAGCAGTGGGACGAAACCTGTCGATGTTGGACACCGACGGTTCCATTTCAAATGTCCAACTTGACATGTTTTAGCCTACTGTACTTTATAAGAGAAACGACCATGATTTTTGCGCAATGGTACACTATTTATTCCGTTTGAAGTAGACACAAGATGATCACAAAATTACCGTACTAAACACTTTTTTTTTTGGAGGCCAACATTTACCTTCTTGACATAAGTCTTTCTCTCCTGGGCAGTGTAATTATTGTCCATTTCATCCGGCGGTGCCACCTCGCTCTGAAACACCACCCTGAAACCCGCGTCTCTGGCAAGCACCTGACCAGACCAGAACCAGAAAAGGCTGGCACACATGATGGACGAGGCAGCCACCAGAAGCATCAGCTTCCTACGAAAATGTATCCACGCCATGTCGACACACTCACACAAAAAAAAAAATGAAGAACAACCCGACACAAAACACACTACACCATCCGAGAGCCTCGTTCCTCCTCGTCCTCTTCCATCCCACACCGCCGAAGAACTGACTGGGGCTCTCTATACCCACCCTATAGTACAGCAAGTAGCCTCCCCTTGCACGCGACTGGTCCACTACCCACCCCCGAAACCCAACGGCGCACTGCGGGCTCTAACCGTGAAAATGGACTAACCAAGTGCGACCCTTTTCAGGTGCACAGTTTTTTTCTTCTTCTTCTATACTCTACACACACTTGTCCGTCATGAGCTTCCGATCCCACGTACTGTCCCCTATTTTTCGAGCGGTACCGTACTGTGTACGGTACGTGCGGAACTGGCTTCCTGGCCTACAACTACTGGGTTGATTGCATCTTCTCTAGCTGGAGGCAGCGTGACAAATTCAGGAAAAATTCTGGAGGAAAAAAAAAGACCTACTGTGCCCTCCTTTATACAACTGGTAGAAACCAACTGGCATTCATTTCTAAAAGCAGGTGCAGTTCAAGCACTCCTGCTATCCGTTACCAAGAGGAGCGTTATCAATCCCACGTTGAAAGAGATACCGGCTAAAAGTGGAGCCTTGGTACTGAACAAACACGTACTGGGCTGGGATCCCCCAGTTATAATTACTCCGGGTATAATCCGGGGACATAACCTTATTAATCAGAGGGGGCAAGTGCAGCTGGGCGAATAATGCAATCCAAGCGCTCCCTCTCCTTTAATAGTAAAAAAAAAAAAAATCCTCTCAAAAATCTGTAACGACATCACAATTACTCGAATCTACAGGCCGGAGACGGTTCGTGACTCAGATTGATTGATAAATCGGACCTGGAATAGCTGTCTACACGCCACCTACCTGCAGGATATAGTTCTCAATAAAGTAAAAAAAAAAAAATCTCCGTATATTGCTAAAACCTTCCCAGAACTAATAACAAAATTTGCAAATATATATATACGAGGGTTGGATTTTAAATGGTGGAAACACTACCCTCGTATGAAAATAAACAATGAAAATTCTGGGCTGCTTAAGTCTTCCGAACCATATCGATATAATAACAACAATTTCACCATTTATAAGAACAGGGCGTAAATGCAAAAAGAGAGAGACAACCTGGCGCCCTTAAGAGCACAGTGCTGTGTCGAATTACACGTCAAGAAAAATAACGGGTGAGTATTAAAGTTGAACCCTCTCGCGCCGAAATATCAAACGCATCAAAGCGTATACAGTTTTTTTTTTTTTTTTCCCGCCCCAAGCTGACCTCAGCTTCAACAATACACAAATTTTTCCTCGCTGGCCTACTAACAATCAACAAAAATTGATCCCACGCCGATTCTCATCT
>JYFJ02007025.1:0-17117 GCA_000934665.2 Catajapyx aquilonaris
CCCTCCCCCCTTGCCACCAGCCACTAAAATAATATCAATAAGTTAATAAATCCATAAATAAGTTAGTATCCATATTGGATATGAAGTACTCTCCAAGCCATTGACAATATCAATCTTGACGAAATGCACGAGAGAAAATGCCTCTAGGCCTACCTCCGAAAAGCATCTTCTGCTCCTCGCGATTGTCTTGCAATAATATCGGTGAAACTGTTCCACAAACTTTTGCCAGAGTCTTGGTGAAATCTGCAGGAATGATAAATATCCATAAATTCATAAAACCATAAATAAGTATCCATATTGGATATAAAGTACAGTTCTAATATTTGGTTCCAATTGGAACAAAATTTCTCCCATGAATTTCATCAAGATTGCAATAATTGCAATCTTGATGAAATTCGCAGGAGAAAATGATTCTAGACCTACTTACTACGTACGAAAAATTCCATCCGCCCCTCGTGACTGCGTTGAAACAAATCATCGGGCCAAGCTTCTGCCACAATTTCCCCAATCCTGATGGGTACATTTAGAGGACCACGAGGATCACCTGTGTATGTAAACACATGATTTTTAAAGAAACGGGCAGAATATTTCTAAGTGTGTATCAACGGTTCAAAAAGAATTGTCCCTCGCGTCGAGCGGGCAGCCACGCGTCAGGATGAAAGCAACCAGTTAACTGGTTCATTTCATCCTGACGCGTGGCTGCCCGCTCGACGCGATGGACAATTCTTTTTGGACTGATGATACCTCTGCAGAACTCATTGGCCTTACCGTTCATTGAGACCAACATCTCCATGTCCCTCTCTAATCTTCCTCCACTCGTGAAGACACAGGATAAGGAACCTGCGTTTATAAAGACATGATTAAACCATGCAGAATACTTCTAAGTGCTTATACCTCTGCAGAACGCATTGGTCTTACCGATCACGAAGCCCTCCTGCCTGAGCAACACGTCCATGTTCATGTAAGGCACGAATCGTTCACTAAGTGTGAATGTGATGGTCATAATCTCCATATCTTTAAAGACATAAAAATGATTTTAAAATGCGGAATATTTCTTAGGGTGTACCACCCTCACCATTGCACCGCAGACTGCACTGCATAATGTTCCCTAGGCTCAGGTGCTCCAGGTCCATCAACTCCATCATCCTTCCTTGACTCATGGTTTTCTTTTCCTATCCCTTTTATCCCTACTCTGCACTGCTCCGACCGGTCACGGGCCACGGTGGTTCTCCGATGTGGCGCTAAAAAGGGGAAAATATTCTATCTCTAGTAAAAGTGCGTCGGTCTGGGGAGAAACGGGCGTGGCAGGGTGTGTCACTGTGTCTGTGGCGTCTCAATATGTCTTCCAGGCCGACCGACTTCCCGCCCTTTTTTTTCGCGACATACTTTCTTGCTTCCACCAGCTCTCACCAGTTAGCGCTGGTGTACTGCATCAGCTGGTGTGGCGGCTACAATTGAATTAATAGGCCATATAGGGTTTCATATCAGTATCACAATAATGTCCATTGGACTTTCCTGAACTTTTCAATGCTTAACTTCAAGTGTTGCACAGTGTTCATGGGATTGTAACGAAATGCTCTAAATTACCTGAAATTACTCATTACACGGACTCACGATCGCTCCCGATTTCATATCCGGGCTGTGGACTAATAACCGTAACTTTACTCACTCCATGAGTTTATTATAAACATGCTCTAAGCTTCCCCTCACAAAAGTATGAAATTGACCCTGTGCTGTCAGCAAGTTGCTGCTGGCCAGGTCAATATTCTAATTGACCCTCTAATGGCCTCTAACCAGGGTGGACCAGAACACATTTTAACTAAGGACAAAGCATGTATCCATATGATGGAATTATTTGTAATGTACAACAAACGACTGAGTTTCATCAACACTTTATTTGAGCACCGCTTCTTGCAAATAAATTTTGCTTCATCCTGCTTGTCTCTGTCAGTAATACTGAGCACGGAGTACATCATATATGAAGTTCATGGCATGTCAGCATGAAAGTATAAAAAATCACAGCACAAAAATGCTATTTTTTATCACAAAATTATCACTTAGCACTTTGGCTCATCATCTTGATTGTGTCCCTGAGTTGCTTGATTTCCATGTCCTTTTCGGCCAGTCGCATCTGGAGAGTCACACAGCGAGGGCAGACCATTTCGGGAGAAGGTGGTGGCTCACAAATGTCCCTCCATTGCTGCAGGGCTTCCTCGGCTGTTGGCCTCAACATCGGTTGAACGCTCAGAAGTCTCTCAATCAGCTCACACTGCAATTTCAATAGTAAATCATAACTGAAATTGGAGGCCAGGAAAAATATAAATTACCTGTCGAGGCCATTTCTTTCTCAAGTCATCTGGAAGGTCGCCCTCCCTAACTTGACTTAGGATGATGCTTCGCTCCATCTTGGTAGTAAATGGTTGATACAGTTCCAGCAGGACTATCCCAACACTGTAGAGGTCACTCTGCAAAACCCAGCACACTTGAGTACTTGGCTTCTTTGTGATGCAAAATTTGCCCTACCTTTTTATCAACCAAGTTGCCCACCACCTGCTCAGGTGCTGCATACGGCTGAGTCCCAACCTGAGATGACGTCTTAGATTTGGGTTTGACCCCATGGATGTTGGCTTCTTCACCGGGAGCAAAGCAGGCAAGCCCAAAGTCACCGATCTTCACTCGCTTCAAGGCTTCATTGTAAAATATGTTTTTTGGCTATTTTGTAGGAGAGAGACTAATGATGAGTTCTAAAAAAATGTCAAATTATGATATCATATGCCAGAGACTTGCCTTTATATCTCTGTGTACAACATTCTGCATATGGATGTGCTCTACTCCTTCCAAAATTTGCTGTACAATGTGACTGTTGACATCTTCATCTACAACACCATCTTCATTTCGCCGTTCCAGCCACTTGTGTAATGTGCCTTCACACAGCTCCATTTGGATGTACAGCACCACTTTTGACTTCTGGAATATAGAGAAATTTGCATTAGTTTATTACTCCTGCATTCAACACAATTAGGGCTATGCAAGACTCACAGTTCTCTTCCGCCGCCTTGTAAATCTAGAATCCACAACATCCACTGCACTCTCTGCAGTGTCGTAGGTGACAATCTGCAATTCCTCCTTGCTCTGCACAAATTTGGCACCTCCACTGCTCCCACCACTCTCTTCTCCCTCGATGACCTCCTTAATTTTCACCGTGGTTTGAACCCTCGTTGATACCCAGTCAGGAGTGTCTTGCTCCTCTGGCGAAGCAGCAAAGATTATGGAGTGTGAATGCTCACTGTCGGAGGCTACTACATCTTCCACGTTGGAGCTAGCGTTCGACTCAGCTGGGCTTACATGGTCCCTTTGATGCATCAGGTCGAAGTGTTCATGAATTAAAAATGGTTCCAGCCACGAGTGCTTATACGACACAATGTTTGGATGCTGGAGCTGCGCCACAGTTTGAACTTCCCGAAGAACTTTGTGTACATGCCAGTCAGTGCTAACCCTGAAAACAATAACCTAAATAAGAAACATATCTCAACATTGACTTTCATGCTTGGATTTCAGCAACACATAATATGTTTACAGCTTTTGCCCAATTATTATCCGTAAACACTAGTCACAACTAGAAATTATTGTAACTTACATATTTTTCTCGACTTTGAATAAAAATATGCACTAAACACAAGAAAAAGAAATGGTCGGCCAACATCAGCATTTGATAAAATTTCATTAGCCCATCCCGTACTTGACAATAATGAGGTCACAAAGATCTTTATTTTAAAAATGACTAATTGTTTATTTACTCCTCCACTGAATTGATATTGAGCTTAAGGCCAATCAAATTATCAGGTTATCCTAATCACATGTGATAAACACAGGTAAGTGTCCTCAAATTAGCTCCAATCACATGCCAGAAATTTTCCTGAACAAAAGGCAACGAACGTAATAAGCACAAGTGACTTATTTCCTTATTCAAAGCCTACTGACCTTAGCAATCTGCAATTTACACTGAAAGTGGATGTTAAAATCGAATAACAAATGACTGGAAATACTCATTAATTCTTTCATTCATTCGTTACATCACGGCATTATCCAAAAAATTGTACAATGTAAATTATTCTAATGGCCGACTGAGACGGCTACTTGTAGACACTAGTCGTTGCTGGTTACCCCATTTTTGGGATAATGCCGTGATGTAATTGAAAATAGACTCACTTGATGATAATCTTCTTAACGGCATAATTCTGCCTGTCTATCCGATGGCTGGCCCTGTACACCACGCCAAACCCTCCCTTTCCCAGGAAACACACGCAGCAAAACTCTCTCCTGAATCGTTGCGGTTGCAGGCTGACATTTGGTGGCAAGCCTGGCAAAGTGGATGTCACCGGACTGGAAATAGTTACCAATGAGCCCTTCGTTTTGAACAAACCGTCACGTAACTCACTTCGGCAGTAGCAGCCTCCGTCCTCTTGGCTGCGCGACCTGTATGACTGTATCCATATTGGATATGAAGTACTCGATATTCGGTTCCAAGCCATCAACCACATCGATCTTGAGCCAGCTGCACAGATCTACAAGACGAACCGCATTAGTTACAATAAAAGGAACGCTTCGACGCTCACCTCTAAACAGTTTCTTCTGGTCCTTCTTATGATTCGGTTGCGACAGTTTGCATATGTAGCGTATGAGCGACTGTATAAGAACCGTGTACTTGTACAGCGCCTCTTGGTCCACGAAACGAAATTCACCGTCGAGGGCAACAGGCGTTGTCGAACCACCAGAATCACCTGCGTTTAAAAAGCATAATTACAACAATTGCGGCGTAATTACTGGTGCGTACGGCTCACCTCTATCGAACTCATTGACCGTACTGAGCGCTGCGGCCCAGCGGGACACCTCCATGTCCCCTCTCTTCGACCCCATCCCTGCTGACAAACATATTAATTGTAACAATAAATTAGAAATAATTAATTTAAATATATTATTATAATGATAAATATTAGCATATACTGATGGTGTTTATGTCCTTATCTGAACCAGGAGACTCCCTCTCCCGGCTGTTCCTTCAGGACTGTTCGAAACACGTTTATCTGGCCATATGGTGCACGACCAATCGGCAGCTGCGAATATAATAAATAATAAAAAAATATACAATAAAAAAAATTGGCGGGCGATTCTGGCGACATCTGACGTGATTTTGGTGAATTACATGCGGGCATCGCTCTTCTGTTGTTTGGCGTGGAACGTCTGTGGAACATATCTTTTGTCGGTCTGTTTTTTTTTTTGTCCTGTTTTTTGCACAGCGGGCAGGCCCCGGGGCAGGATGATCATGGCTGCGACGGACCTGGACGCGACCCTGGCCAAGAAGGCGCAGGAACTGGAGAGGCAGGAGCTGGAGGTCAGTATATAGAGGGTCAAAAGGTCATCTGTAATGGAACTAGGAACATGGGCTGAATTTATGCTAATTGCCTTTTAATTATTAATTTGCATAGGCACCTGGTGGTGTGGCTTCGGCAGAGGCGTACGGCCAGCTCATGGCGATCTACCTGTACCAGCAAGACCTGTGCAACGCCAAGTTCTTGTGGAAGAGGATCCCCTCCAGTGTGAAGGCGGCCAATGCGGAGCTGGGTGCCCTGTGGACCGTGGGACAGATGCTGTGGCAGCGGGACTATGAGGGATTTTATGAGGCTCTTGCCAAGGATTGGTCGGAGCCTGTTGCGCCTGTCATGAGGGCGCTTCTTGGTAATTGCCGGGTGTAGATTTTAAGAATCTCAAAATATGTGATTTGGCACTTACAGGTATAAATGCACTACATAGTTTTACGAGGGGTTAGTCACTTAGCGCACCGAGACTGAAGCCCCGGACAAAGTTCGTGAAGTCTGACTAAAGTCCTTGAATTCCCATCGAAGTCCATCGTACACTATAGTATCAAGTGACTAACCTTTCGCAGGTTTCTCTGTCTCTCTTTGGCAATGCATCGTTAATAATTCAAATGATGTTCTATTTCTTTAACCAAAGAATGTCTACAATGAGTGCAATTAAAGGCTGGCATGGAGTCCTTGCTACCATTATCTGTAAGCCGGCCTTGGTGGACTAGTGGTTAGCGTGCTCACCTCTGGTCCCAAGGTTGTGGGTTCGAACCCGGTCGAGTTCGGTGACTTTTCTCCGGGTGGTAGAAAAGTGAGAGTGCGTCTTCCTTCGGAGGGAAAGTAAAGCCGTCGGTCCCGTGTGCTTGTGACATTGCACGAGTGCACGTTAAAGATCCCCAGAGTGGCCAAATTTCCAGGAGGAGGACCACCCCCTGGCGTCGGTGTTGAGCCTTAGAGGCAGAAATAGGCCGACATTAAGCCCCACTGAACCCAGTACCATTATCTGGTTGAAGCAATAACTTGTTTACTTCACAACACAGCAGGGCCTGAATCGCCAAAATTAAATGCTAGTTTTGACTGACATGTATGTACTGATCTTTTAACAGAGTCAAGTCGTGAGCGAGCTGTGAGTTTGGTGTCACGAGTGTACTCTTCGATTGCTGCTGGTGAGTTGGCGGCTAAAGTGGGTCTACCTGTGGAGGAGGCTGTGAAGGCGGCAGTGGCTGTGGGTTGGGGCTACGATGCTCAGACGCAGATGCTCTCCCCGAAGAAGCCGGATGGACCTGCCGGAGATCCACTCTCTTGTGAAGAGCAGCTGCAGAAACTGACTGATTTCGTAACATTTTTGGAGAACTGAGATGAGAGAAGCCACTTCCCACTTTTTAAAAATCTCTTTACCTCATTTTTTCCCCTCCCCCTCATCCTATTCCATTTGTTGTTGTACAGTGAGGGTGAACCTCAGTGCCTAGCAATATTAAATGCCATCTGTACTGTGAAGACACGAGTTGTGTAATGATTGAAGTGCTTGGAATATGTGAAATGCAACCTTCATAGCTATTCAGATTATTGATGTCATCAATCAAATGTAATTAAGGTCTTTCCTTAAAATTACTGGTGAATTTTGATTGGCACCAAACACACCTACATTTTAAAGTGCTATGGTACTATATCACCCAAAAAGATAGAGACGATTTTGCATTTGACTCAAGTGCAACTTGCACTTGAATCAAATGCCAATCGTCTCTATCTTTTTGGGCAATATAGTACCTTCTTTACACCGGGAATGGGGAAGTAGCCTTCATTTTGGAAACTACATAATAAATTCGCCCATATTTTTTGGATTTTTTTGGCATATTCCGTTTTAAGACATCAGTTTCAGTTCCGGAGTAATTGGGGTTTTTATGTAGGGAAATGGTGACGTCACTGTTTCCCTAGAAAATGTTGACGTCACGCGAAGTGAAATGAAAGCAAAAATGGTGTTATAGAATGTGCCCCGTCATTGTTGTAAAATGCTTCGCTGTTGTTAGCAACCGTCCCATTCCGTGAGCAAGATAGCGGCCGGGGCGCGTATTTATTCCAGGCCGCTCAAGCCGCTTTGTACATGGCAGTGATGCCACCAGGTCGGAATTATCTGTCACCCGAATTCGGCACATGAAGCTCCACCTCGATGGCCTACAGCCGCCTTCCGAATGCTTTCCGTCGTGTCCGCGGTTAATTCAAAGTCAAATTCCTCATATCTGGCAGTCAACCACGCATTTCAGTGTACCCTTTCGATTGGCACCACCCGGCTGCCCCGTTTTTCCCTCCAATTTCGAAGGGACTTTTAAATATGCCATAATTTATCCAGTAATGTCATTTTGATGAAATAGAGTGATGGAATGTATGTTTATAGGCATGGGCTAGCTAGTTATGAACAAAAATCCCAAATCCCAGACCAAGGCTACTTCCCCATTCCGTTTCTTAATCAAGGGGCTGAATGTGTAATAGGATAGTGTGGATCTGTGTTCAAAACCTCACAGTTCCACCTGCTTTTCCCTTAATGTTTTTTTTTTTCCTTTACTGACATAATAAGTAGTTTGCATTATTTTGTACAGTTTTTTTTACGAGCCATTCGGCACAATACAGGGTGACTCTAAAGCCATGATACATAGATAATTTGATTGTAATGACAGTATAATGTCGGTTTCCAGTGGTACCAATTTGCCAACTGAAACTGTACTGACTGACAACAATCTGCTAGTTGGCACAGCTGGAAACCAACAATACAATCCAATTACCTATGAATCCTGACTTTAGAGTCACCCTGTATTGTGCCGAATGGCTCGTAAAAAAGTTGTACAAAATAATGCAAACTATCTACCAAGCTATCTACTTTATATCAGTAGGCCCATCCTCACAACCTTTGTTCGCTCATGAAAATGCAGAATCCCATCGAGAAAACGACCTTAGATATAATAATTAACCAATTTACGACAACATGTGCCAAAATTTTAACATTACAATCATTAAAAACCAGTACACAGAGAGACGACGGTTGTGCATAATCTCTATCTCTTCTCTATATCTATAAATAAGGAAGTTTGTGAGTTTGTCAGTTTGGATGTTTGTCCCTTATAGAAATCCAGGGGAAGGCCCCTACACCGCCTTAAATTAGCATATCGGGGGTTACATTTTCCAAGGAATCTAACGCCGCATGTTTCAGCTTCCGAAAATGAACCTAACTCCCACAACACGCATATTCCCGAATCTTCTCACTTCTCGGGCTCAACAATTAACTTACATAAACATCAAATAACAATATATCAATTCACATTCCCATGGAAATGCCCTTATGCAACAATACCTATAGGAAATTAAAGCATTGCCCTGCCGCAGTGACTTTCACCTGGCATTGCTCCCTGGCATTGCCGTAAATTCAACGCATCCACCAATTACGCTAATTGGCCACCTCACCCTCATGTGAGTTCGTATCGTATGGTCAATCCGGGATTTTGTGGGATTTGAAACTAGACTTCCAGACAAAAATAAATACAATAAAATACAGTAAAACTTCCATAAGACGAACTTCCCTAAGTCGAAGTTCTCCATAACTCGAAGGGCAGGCAGGGCCTTATGATGCATTTTCAGTCTCCCGAAGTTGAAGTTCATGTTGCAAGTCTGGAAAATTTTCTCATTTACCAGACGAAGGGTCGAGAGGAGGCCACATGCACAGAAAGGCTCAATTTCCTGACCTCCGTCTACCAGCTGTATACCGAAAGAAATGTTTGATTCGATTGAGACAATTGAATCCTTGATGAATCTAAGAGTAGGAAAATGTCCATCACGGAGTGTTTTTTCCCCCAAAACAACGAGGAACATTGTAAATGTGATAGTGGCAATAATTTTAAAGTTTTGAACACCTTTCCTAGCTTGATATAAAGACGTAGGCATCCAAATATAGAGTTAAGTGCTTAAATAATATTCCAAACTTCTCAAACTCGAATCTTCTATAACTCGAAGTTTTTTCCTGGTCCCATGGAGATTCGACTTAGGAAGTTTTACAGTATTTACAAATATTACAACGTGTTGAAAACAAAATTTCCCAGCATGCATCGGTAGGCTACGTACATTTCTTAAGTTCTTCAGAGCAAACATATGGAATGAGGTGGGGGTGTGAAGTGGGGTTGAGGGGTCAAGGGGTCAAAAATGCAGGGGAAAAAACACGTGGCTGTGCAGTCTTTTCCTGAGCCAACTCTATCCACATTCCTCATTTAACACATCCAATCAGAATATTATCTGTGTGTCGACTATACGCTACAAGACAAGCAGGTAATCTATCACAGATAGTGACAAATTTTGGCTTATTGTAACTTATAATGCCTATTTTAAGATATATCGAGTTTCATGGAAGGGAAATTTTTCCAAACAAACACACTTCCTAAAATACTGTATATGTACCCCTACCTTTACCAGCACCCCAACATACCCGGGCAACCTGCTAGTGTGGCAATAAATTCTCTCCAATCATAGAGAAATTATTCAAAAAATATTGGAGTTCCTAATTTCAGAAAGTACATTTATGGAGTGGCTCATGGAACTATTTTCAGAAAGGATAGGCTACTTTATGAGCGTTAATTTCAGAATTGCTTGAGTAAGACCTATGGTACAGATTAAATCAATTGGTGAAGGTCTTACGTGCGCCTGCCTTATTGTTTCAGTAGGCCCTACCTTCATTCTGCCACGGAGGTCTTACTGAAGGGTTTTAAGGGAAAGTTTTTGCTCTTATATCATATTATAGCAGAACTCTTTGGTTTACTCAGACTATCTTTTTGGACGAGGGCATCCCTACGTATGGTGATATTTATGTAAAGTGGTAGATTCCAGAAGTGGCTGTTGACTAACACCTAGCTCTGTTGGCGCCACTGCCTGTTTGTTGTTGTCGGTTGCTGGGGGAGACGACTCTATGTTTGTTTGGAATGTTGCCTGGGCAAAGTCCAGTGTTGCTGGAGAGAGCCGAAGGGTTGGTTGGGTTGGAACGTGAGTCCAGGCCAGAGGTGCGGTGGACTCTCCTAAGTAGTTCCTTGAGTCTGCTGGTGATTCGCAGCCCTCCTCCGCATCACTCCAGCGAGGGCCAGTCACCATGAAGGCCCTCGCAGTGTGCGTTCTCGTCCTTCTGGCAGGTCAGTTGTTGTTCACGCACGCCCTGTTATTCCTGCAACCGTTTCTGATGGTGTTTTGAACAGAACTTATATGTTTATTTGATATTCTGGAAAGTTATTATCTAACGCGACTCAACAAAAAGACGAAAAACATGCAATTATATTATAATAATAGCTTAACTTGTTAAACCCGCTCAAAGTAATAAGATTTCAGTTTAGTCCCTCACAACAATAAATATTATAGTATTACCGTACAGTACATTCTCGTATATATTTTTTTAAATCTACTCGACGAGCTGAATCTATTATTCTTGTGGTGCTCAAACCCAGGCTCAAACATTTCGTTCGAAAGTTATCGACTTTTGAAACAATGAATAATTGTGGCGTCATGGTAACAGTATACAATATAATCAGTGCGTGTTGCCTGATGAACACTGGCGGACGATTGTCTGTTGTTCGGGTGTCCAGGGGTTTGTTTGGAATGAGTTCAGTTCTCTATTGGCAGCCTTTCTCGGCGGACTGTACGTGTCGCGGCTGTGTGTCCCGATTGTGGGTCATGCCAACTGTTTGATGAAACGTATATGACACGAACATAGACGTGTGTTGCGGAGTGTTCCCGAGTCTTCCCAATAAGGCCGGCGGCAGAGGTCGCTTCAAATTAAAAACAAATTGAAAATAATCATGTTTTCTTTTTTGTTTACATTGTTTACACCTTTTGTTGGGTCGAGTCATGTATCCATAGTTACTACTTAAAAATTTGGAGCAGTGCCGGTCCCCCCCCCCCNCCCCCCCCCTCCTTAATCCATCGCTGGAAAAGACTCAAGAAAGTTCGCTAATACGGACAGTGTTGATGGGGTCACTACATACCTGTACACAAAACAGCAATGCAAGCCTGCACAGAGCATGGCCTTTCCCAGTGGCCCGCCCCTTACTGAGAGGAAAGCGAGCACAGTTCCAAATTGGTACAGGACCGATGCCTCACCCATGAATGCTACTGAATGGACACATGGTATAGATTAAAGATTACCGGTATTTCAGGGAATAACAGAGAAACCAATGGTCCAAGAGGCAGGCACAAACTACGCTCGATGATCACAACAATCCGATTTTAACTCCCAGTCTTCAAGTCACCATCCCCCTCAACAAAATGAGTAAACAGTGTCAGCAAAAGGAACACTGGTTTATTATGTTTTCAAAATTCGATACTGAACTTTCGAACTAAACGTTTCTGCGCCGAAGGAATAGCATCATTATAGACTCAGCTCGTCGAGTATAGATTCAGAATATATACTGTACATACGAAGACCTATATAATCGTCGTGCGGAACTAAACTGATGCAGTGGCGTCCAAGCTCATTTTGAAAAACAAACAAACTTATATTATACCTTATACAGTATGCCTGAAAGATGTTTCGGTACTTTACCGTTTCCTGGACCTCACTTTGGCTTTTTATGAGTAAACAGTGTCAACAATAGGACACTCGCATCTGTTAGTGAAGCACCCTTGGAATTATTGCTTTATTGTTGACAGTGTTTATTATACTTTTGTTGACTAGAGCAGAAGGGAGGACCTTTCAAGGAAAGAGCAACAGAGGCGTATAGGAAACGGAAAAAGTACTGATATTAACTAAACTACCACGTATAGAGTAGTTTACAGGCTTTGCTCCAGAAAGTCATGAATGTATAGACATGATTATGACGGTTTGACTTTTTCCCAGCAGGCTGCTATGTCAGCTCGGAGGAAGGAGACAAGGAGCCAAGAGAGAAGCTATACCGGTCAGGGATTTGCGATGAAGAGGTCGACAAACTAACGAAAGCAGGTGGAGAAAAGGCACCTATCGACGAGAAGTGCAAGTAAGTTGTGTGTAAAATACTCAACGTCCATACGGAAATGAATATTACATCAGTGGGAACAGTTTGCATTCCTTTAACCCTTAACTACCAACGTGAATCTGCCACACATTGGCTACGACGTGGGGTATTTACGGGGTTTTCATTTTTTTTAAATGAATTGGCCTTAATACGCTCGTATCACTAAAGCCATTCTTCCGCGCTAAATTCGGCCTGTATTCTCATCTGTATGTGTAAATCGATCTCCTGTGACCATTAGTTGAGTCATAAGGGACTTGAAACTCCGTTATCGCACCTTCGTAGCCTTCCAGCTCGATGCCGTAAGTAATGGCTTATAACGTAAACATTTCCAGCAGCAGGGTCTGCAAGATTTTAGTTCCGAGCAATATTTATTGCTGGAAAACAACACTCACACTAGTAGTGTAGGAGCGATGGTTACTAAGCCACTTCCGGGTTCATGACCTCCACAGGTCGAGGTCACACTCCGAGAATCCAGATCTATTGTTTCGAGCGACAGATGAACGACAGGTGAGTGACAGGTGCATATATTTATTCGTATAAGTGGGGCAAATGGGCCAGGCGGGTCGTGCATATTGTTGACACGGAGAGGCCAACTCATAGGTGGGCCATTGTTGAGAAGCCAGCTCATCTCCGATATGACACCACAAGGATTGTTGCCCCTCTCTCTTGCATCATGGTGAGGAAGGCCCAGTATCGCCGCCCCCGCTAAAGGACCTGCTGCGCCAACAGGGGATAGAACGCGGATATCTGGATTCAGAGCACCGTCCCCTACCATCACGGCCAAAACCCCTCCTGGTTGGAGAGACAAGCCAGGAACCCATAGACTATCGGCGCGACGCGCGTGACGTAGTAGGCGATAGGTGTTGAGTGGTGGAAGGGGAGTTAGGCAGGTGGTGGTGTGGGGGATGTATAGTAAGCTGAAATATCAAAGCGTTCTGATGCCCAAGCAGGAGATTTTTTTTTTAAAAAAAAATAGTTGCCCGGGCCAACCCAAAGCGCCCCAAAAAATATATCTTATTCACGAGGAGGAAAAAAGCATAATAAGGAAAATGGACCAGATCTGGATGACCCGGATCCCGGCCCAAAGTGCCCCAAAATGGACAAATAAACTCTCCAGAGGCCACCGGTGTGCATATCCATTTATACCAGGCAACAAAACAGGATGACACCTTGCCCCAGTGTTGCCAATTCGGATAGTTTCGACCCATGCATACCAGGCAATGGCCGCTACCGGGAGGAAAGGGAGGAAAAAGGCAGAGGATTCCCAAAAAATTGATCTGGTTTAAACCCTCGCAAAAAGTGCCCAGTGTTTGCCATGGGTCCGGGGCTTTCAGTGGCGACCCAAAAAAAAAAGTGTTCAAAAAAAATATATACCTCCCGTACGTTGCTGCAGCATCTAGGTCACGCAGGGGACAATGGGTAGGGGAGAAAAAAATGCATAAGAATAATGACACGCGATCCGAGTGTTATTGGGCAGAAAAAAAATGTACAAATATAGCCCCGCTAAAAAGGAGCGGTTGTTGAGCCAATCCCCAAATATTGTTACCAGGTGGGCCAAATATGCCATTGTTATCGCCACGACCACTGTTGGCAGGATTGGATGAAAACAATAGGATCGGTTGAGGAGGATAGAGAGCAGGGCATGCATGTGTCAAGGCCCCCCATTTGTGTTGATATAAGATGCGCGAAATAATATCATATTGGGAAGGTATGCTCAGGTAAGCCGACAAGAACCGCCAACTTGTATATTATTATGGCCACGACCTCTATTTACGGCGTGAGTAAACAATAGGTTGCCTGATGGGCCAACCCAAAGCGCCTAAAATATATCTCAGGGTTTATGGAACACCCTGTAGCGGAAGTTTACGCGGTTATGTGGACCTGTTGGCTCATAACTCCAGTCACACTTTTGTCTGTGAGAGGGTTTATGGAACACCCTGTAGCTACACATGCTAGTAACCCCTGTTGAACTTGGATCCAGGCCTGTGATTGGTCAATTCGATTGGTCCATGCCAGTAACCCCTGGTGTCACGAGTCACCCTGAGGCCGGTGACTATGCTTTGTTATCGTGTGCACTGTTACCGGGACATCTACAGAGGGGAGGGGGAAAAAAAATTCCTGGGGGCACCTGAGCTAGGTGTGATATAGAGAAGAGGGAGTGGAAAAAAGGGCAATGTCACGTCTCTATTTGCGAGGAAGGCCACCATCGCAGCTTGGAAGGTGGCCGGTATAGGTACAGGCACTCTTCTTTGTAGGTTTCAAAGTGCCCAAATACAGTGTTGCCGAGCGGAAAAGGGGATAGTTTCCAGTCACATAACGATTGGCAAAGTCCCCAAAGTGCCCAAAAATATATCTCACTAATAAGCCACATATAGTGGAATAAGGCATAAGCTGCACATCAGGTCACGCGATGCTAAGAAGAAGGCCAAGGACATGGGAGAGGGGGGAAAATAATAAAAAGGGGAGGCTATTGGTAGACTGTGCAGGCACAATAAACTCTTCGTCAGATTTTTTAGGCATTCAACCATACCAGGCATTTAATACTCACGGCGGGCTCCGAGGGATGAAAAGAGAAGATTTTAGGCTACCGAAAGTGCAGTATTCAACAGGCGGTTCCTAATATGCAAAAAGACCAATGTACCACTCTGCTATATTTTATCAACAAATAAAAATGGAAGACAGGTGAAGCTGGGAAAATGGGGGCCAATATATACGAGCCAAAAGTCCTGTGCCCGGACTTTTTCGGAGACTTAACAATTAATTAGGGGTATATACGTCCGACGCCCATTGCAATAGAACTATTATGCATGGGAAAGTTGCGATTTTTTTGCCCAAGAAATAATAAGGTAGGCAGCAGAGCTCGGGCATTGTGCCAGCAGGGGGTGTGGTTAGGTATAGGCACAATAGACTCTTCGATTTTATAGGTCTAACCGCCTTTAAAGTACCCAAAAATATGACTCATTAATTATTCACAAGTTCATCACCACCACCATCACCACCACCACCACCACTCGCGACATTACTTCCTCCTTCATCCAACCTATTTCCTCGTCACAAAACAGGACGGTTGCATATGAGCAGCGGGTATTTGTCCAAATATTCGGCGTAGACCTCCAGGGGAGGAGGATGGACTGCACAAAATATTTTTTTCACACGTTTATCTGCCTGTTAATAATTAGCGTTATATTTGCACTTTCTCACCTAATAACGTGCGCAATTTTATGTCCTTGTGCACTTCCATATCTGCTATGAATTGTGACGAAATCATCGAGCTGGTTTGTTTAATTATAATAGTGTTTGGATTTAGCGCCTATGTAATCACGCATTTTATTACATGTATATTTTTTTGTTCGTGCGATGAATAAACATTACTCCGATTAAAAGCAAGGAGGCAGGCTGGTGTTACGCATCAGAGTGGTTAGAATGCTTGCCTATGTCGCTCGGAAGCCCCTGGTTTCAGACCGGCCATGAGTCGCAGGATTCCAGAGAATGTTAGAATGGGGCAGCTCAATGCCACTGCTCAATGCATATTATGATCCACGTATCGAAGAATGCATATAAATAGCGCGTGGTGTATGGGAGTGGATTGAGACATACGAAATAAACAAGCAAGGTCGAATCATTATTCGAATAGAGCAGGCTGGCCGAGACCCGAGAGTGGATAGTGTGTTAGCTCTCAGGATTGATCTTGGCCCCCGCGGTATATACAGACATGAAGGACTTCGGCAATTTTTTGAAAGCGATTCCATGAAACGTGGACATACCGGGTGTCGCCCCCCTTCACAGCCTACGCGGACGAGTGACACAAAATTTTCTGGACGAAGGAACTATCACGATTTCGGCAATAAGCAGTCTTACGGCGTCACTTGTTACCTGACGTGGATATACAGTAGGTGACAAATGGCCTCTCCAGCTTTCCATACATCACTCTGGGGTTTGACAATTTCTATCAATCCGGTAATTCACAACTGCGACAACAACGTATGTGCCAAGATCATAGCCAGAATTGATGTGTCATACGGGCAGGGGCCCATGACACCCACCTGTTCTCATCCTCTGACCCCCTACCTGTCTGTCATCACGGGGTAACGTAAATAATAGGCCTAACCTGGCCTAACTATATTAAATAAATAATCAGACGTTAACAACTTCAGCGAGAGAACCTTCCATGTAGGTAACCAACATATTTTGAAAAATTACAAGTAGCAAAAAGGTTCTTTATTTGATTTCAGGTAGGGCAGCTTCCCCCACCCCCCCTGCACCCCCATGGCTACGCCCATGAAACTTGCCCTAATGAAGTCACATTCCGGGCCTAAGTAGGCCTATATCGCACTGGTTCAGCTGTCCGTTCTTCGCAATAATCGCCTCGGACCTGGGAACGAGTTGGTTGCATTATGCAGTGCATCTATCGTGCTTGGCTGAACGTCTGAACAGTGCAAACATTCTCCCAGGCGTTTCTCATACCTCCGACTTGCAATGACGTCATGCATGGTAGTTGACAATTCAAGCGTTCATGGCTTGCAATCACTCGCAGTGACACATGATACTGATGCTCTACCTATGATGAGCCCCAGAATTTGTCCTGGACATCCGTGAAGCAGTGATTGTTTGTCTCGTATGATACTACGCATTGCGTTTTGAGCATAGTCTTTTTCGGTGAGTGAGGGACGAATAATTATGCTGGGCTCCGGATTGAGTGTTATTGCGCCGGGACATGGGGACGGTGTTTTTACAATTATGTCTT
>KZ539629.1:0-12974 GCA_000934665.2 Catajapyx aquilonaris
ATTTTTTGTTTGGAACAAGTCAGCTATGAGCAGTTTAAAAAGTAGATGTTATTTTTAAAATGATTTCGACATTGGTGCAGGGGCATTCAGTGCCCCGAATCCGCTGCAAAAATTAAACGCGGCTGAAAAAAAAAAACGCGGCGTTTTTTTCCATCGTGATGTCGAAGAAAATGTTTCAGTTTTTTGGCATGGTGTCAACGTGTTGTTTTTATCGCGTAACTGATAGCTTGTGACATCATTAATCGATGAGCATGTGTTTCTTAATATATTGCTAGTCATGTAATAGACGGGCAATTAGCATATGCGATTTTCAGCTATCGGGAGGGTGGCCGTTTCCTGCAACCCCTTCGGATTGACCTTGCCAACTTTGGGTCCTTGGGAAGTGACCCTCGGAGAACGCATAACTTTGCCATTTTTTTTCTTGGGGCTGGGAATTTCCTTCCATAATATACCTCACTGCTAATGGAGAGTTGAGCGCCACCGTAAGCCGGTGCCTTAATTCATCTGGCGTAATTGGTGTCGTTACCGATTACCGAGGGAAAAACCAGGTCGCTGTCTGCATGGCCTCGTACACAGGTACGGCCCCATACCTTCCGGTAATTATAGTTATTTTTTTAAAGGGCGTGTTAGGGTTGCGACAGATCGTCCTGCAACTTGTGATCTTCAGTGTCCGATGACGTGTACCTATCGCATGTGGCGGAAATTCTGCAAGGTTACTAATGCAAAAATTAAACATAACGGAAAGGCGGATTCTTTTGGGTGTTTGTCGCGGGGAAAAAAAAACTCTCGAAATGTGCGTGTGTTTGCGGCTTGATGGATGCAGATTTCACAGATGCTGAGCGATATTGTTTGAATTGCAAGGACTGTAATTAAGGTTCATGTCGCGGGTGGTTCACAAATGGGGAAAGCTGGTGTGCAATGTTTTCTTTTGTGCAGGTATGACGGTGGGTGCCCGACTGTTACCCGGCATTGTGAACAATTACGAATATTTTGCAATATCGATATTTTATTCTGGTATATCGCTGCATTATTTGCATGGAGGTAAACCGGCTTAGTTTTATTTTTTTCTGCAGCAAATGCATGAATATTGTCAAGGCCGGCGGACATATCCGGCGAACCCTGGATGCTGGGTGAACGTGAGTGTATGATGATAACCGATCTCAGGATTTAATTTTAGAGGACTTAAGGTTGAGTCCACGGTCTTGGAGGTTGAGACCTATCGAGAAATAGAGTCTAAACGTCTGGCCTTGGTAGATAGATTTGCTCTGGGGTGGTAAGGGGGGGGGGGGGGTAAGAAATTGCTTATCAAATCGGTGGGTTGCTACGCACTTGGGGACCTCCTCACGATTGACCCTCGACCTTGCCCAGTGGCTAACAAGTTGTATACTTGTAGAGATATAGACTATCGCTGAAAATTTTGCCACCATGACGGTTTTTGTGCGCAGGAAGTAGCCTGGACGTGAGCGTGATAAATGGACCAACCACAAGCTTTGTTGAAGATATAATAATAAAAAATGTCGGTACCGTGTCCTAAACCGCCATTGCAACGATGTACAGTTTCGGACATGCCGAAAATACGGCGTGAAAAATGGTTCGGAATTTTTGACACCGTGGTGCTAACGTTAGGTTGAATGGATGTTGACCAGTGCTGGAAGCGTCGCATATCATCCGTCTGTTAGTATACTGAGCCGTGTGGTATTGATTCAGCTTAGTACAATGTCTGTCAACAATTAGACTAACAAAGGCTTTAGTTGCATAAGTAATTATAAAATAATGGCGCGGCATAATGAAATAGTGCTTGATTGACAGTTCATGAAACATTGCGTGTGTTTTTTTTTTCTTCGTGTGCCGTACACGGGTGTAGTGTACGTCCATACAGCACAGCACAGCGACCCTTGTGCATATTGATCCTGAATCGGGCTGGTTAGTCATCTGGTTGACCTCTGTCCGGCGCATGCGGACGTGGCCATATGTCGCCACGTGGTGACATCGAGGTGTACGGGTGAGTGCGGTACCTGAAGGCGTGGCCGGAGAAATGCCGTATAAAAATGGGTGATTATGCCGGAATTTCACCTGCAGGTATGGTATCCGAAAGGTGAAAGTGCTCGGAGTCGGTGCATCGTGTGTGGAGAGGGGTGACTTGCAGGAAATTCTTTCCGTGTACTACGCACTTGCACTCTAGAGATAGGGAATTTTGTAATTGGGGAGTGACGGGGGTATCAAGATTATTTAAGTCGCTCGACGGATTACGAGGTACACATGGCTGGGGTGTCGTGACGTGACGCAATCTCAGAAGGCGTGAATGGAATTTTTTTTAGGGGGGTTATGTCGTACTGGTGGCGCCTAAAGAGCGAATCGAAATTTGCATATGATCAAGTGAAGGCGGTCATATGGAGGGCGAATTTTGCCACCATTAAATGTCAAAACATGCAAAACGGTATTACATATTGGAGTACATCACAACGTACCTGCGATGCAAATATTATCGAGGCTGGCTGGTGTTATGACGCCAATAGCTGATTGTTTTGCCATAACAGTCATATCGCAAGTGCATGCGTCATGAATTGGCCAAAAGGTGTCCGGCCCATGTGAGAGGGACCGTGTGGAGAGAAAAATAGGCAACAGGTGGTGAATGGTGCTGGTGGGTGGATAGGGTGGTGTAGAGGGTGCGCTAGTCTCCTTCTAGAGGGTAGGGTAGGACTAGTTGGCTGGCAGGGCTGGTCGGAGAGGGACACGTGGATCTGGAAGTGCCATATTGTGTGACCGGTGCCATGGGCAAGTGAGTATATGTGGCATGGGTGGGGATTTTTTTCTTTAAAGGGACCAAAATCCGCCTTGGTCTGCTGGAGCGTGGGGGGTTTTTTTTTTCTCCTTCTTTTCGGAGGAGTCTTGTGGTATGGCCAGAAGACTGGAAGGGGGGAATGGGCGAGGAAGGAGCGGGGCTTGGTTTTTCTTGGTGGGGGATTTGGCTTGGGGTTGGGTGAGAGGGGGCCAGACAGCCTTCTTGTCTCCGGCCGGCCCCCCCTCCAAACGTGGCGTGGCTTGGAGACAAGGAGGACCGGACGCCGGCTCCTACGAGGTGACGGTTTTCCCATGCGTGTGTTTGTTCGCGATGTGTGACGTAACAACCGGCAGGTGCGGCCTTGAGTCACGTGTACCGTCAACTGGGGGTCCGGTCTATTGAAGTTGACGTACCTCAAAGAAAAATTCGGCCATGTTTTTGACCTGATAATGTAGCGCAAAATCCGTGGTCGTGACTGGTCGAAAATAAGGCGGACAGCGTACGGTACGTTGGTATGACTGCAGCTTTCTTGTAGCCATTAGTCTCACAAGATGGATAATGGGGGAGGAAAATGGGCCGAGTTCAATGAACATGGCCGTCGTTATTAATCATGGTGGGAGGTGCTGTTATAATGCAATTGACGTCATTGTCGACAAACTTTTTGGATGCACCCTGTACTGGTTCAACCTGTTGTATTTTAAAAAAAAGATATGTACTTTTTTGTGTGCTCAGAAGCTGCTTATTTGGGGGGGCTCATTAAAACGTGGTTGCATGTAGAATGATAGCATTGTGTAAGAAAATCACCCTGTCCGGAAGGCTGTTGGGTTACAAAGGGTTATTCGACTACCAGAGGCGTGATTAGGTTTATTTAAAATATATACCGGGGGATCTGGTTGGCCGTGACAATAGAAATGATGCAGTATAGGGTCATTTCCCCCCACTGTCGAGGTGTGTCACCGGTCGGTATCATGGACTCGATGGAAATATTCCTGGAAATGCCGAGCCAAGTTTCAGTTCTGGGAAAATGTGCGTTGGGGTGTGGATCCTCACCAGTTGCCGGACATACCAAAGTTTTGAGTACTGCAGATTGTGGTAGGTTGACGGTGTTGCGTCTGGAGGATGACCTTAGTCTTCTTTACTTGGAGGTCAAGGACGGTGCTTCTGGCCTGGAAACAACCAGGGATCCAGAAACATCTGGCGGCATCTTTGTATAATGCATTGCTTCTTTTATGCCGTCGGAGCAGATGGTTCGACGTGGGGGGAAAGAAAAGAAGTTTTTGTTAGCATCCTGTATTTGTAGCGGGAGCGGTAGTACTATAGTAAATGCGGCGTTTGTTCCGTTTTTTTAAGCAGGGTTGCAGGGGGCGATGGCTTGTACTAGAGCGTAACATGTGTTGTGAAGTGGTTTCAAAATAGGCGAATCAAAAGTTGTGGGGGTACCATATGTTAGAACTTTGTAAGGTTGCATAAGGTGACATAGGTACTGTTTTCATCAGTTATTTTGTACCTTGGATGGTATACTCAGGTCATATGGGCGGAAATAATAGCGGAACTTGTATTGAGAACAATGCTTTATGCCTAGTTCATTTCCTAGCGCTCCAGGCATGGGATTATATGCCACAGTAGCACTGCAATGCACTGCTATAACTGGTATGTCCACTGTCAGTTTAGTGGCCACCCACGCATCCGATATTGGCCATACTGGCAGTGCAGATAGAACTATCTGCAGGAAGGGGATGTCCCCTTAGATCTGCTGTCCGCCCCAGTGTTAAATAACTCCGGGAATGAATAGAGTGTATTGTACAGGTGTATGTCAGGAAGTATTAGTTCCGGAAGTAGGAAAAAAGACGTAATGCCAGCTGTCGATTGAGTAGGCGGGGTACGTCAAATTGTGTACGTGCAAAGGGGAAAAGTGTGTATTTTAGTTAGGTGACTTTCACGCCCTGAGTGAAAGGAGTCCGAGAAGCGGGTTTCGGCTACTGGGCAACTTCCGTTCCTCCCAGTGTGTGCATGGGACATGACAGCACGAAGTTGTCATGAGCGACGTGGGTAGATAGAGAGAGAGAGAGACGTGTGCACGCGAATGTGCGAGAGTTGGATGGCCCACTTCTGGGTCAATTGGTCTGGAAAGATGGCGGGGACCGGTGTTGCAACGGGTGCCACGTGGTGCCCAGACAGGGTTGCGCAATTTCTGATAAAGGGTCATGGGGGGGNGGGGGGGGGGGGTGACCTGCCCCAGCCACCACTGGCAGCACAATATTTGACCAGTGCATGTTTTATCACCCTGCTTATTGTGCAGGTAACGGATCCTAACCAAACATGTTTTCGCCTAGAAGTGCTAATAGCCTATAAAACTGTTGGGTTTTAAATCGCCACCTGACATGTAACATATCACTTTAAAATGCGTCTTATCTGGAGGCTATGATGGAAAAAGAAGTGTCGTGACACCTCTTGCTTGCCCCCTGTCTGATAAAAAGAAAATGGTTAAAGGGAGGGCAATAGGGGTGTAGTAAACCCGGGTGACCATGGGTTGAGGGTCAGGGGGAGGGTTCCTTTTTCTTTCCTTTTTCTACCTGGAAGGGTGGGTTTTTGGGGGGAAGGGAGGATTGAAAAGAAGGGGAGCATTGGGGCCTCCTTGCTTTCTCTGTGCCCACAAGAGAGGTTGGTGAGAGGAGGGGTTTGCAGGGTTGTCTTGCCTGCCTGCTTTCTTTCTCCACAAGAAAGGAGGTTCCACACACATGGATTGGTTTCTAGGAGCACTCCCTCCCCTGGCATGGTCCAGGAGCTGTAGTAAAAGAGTCCACCTCTGCCGCCTTATCATGTGTGTACAAAGTTGTTGCACTATCGGATAGATATGAGAAGACAGGAGCCAAGGCACACAAATCTCAAGGCTGTACCTGTTAAGATAGAGCGCAATAGGGAAAGGGTGGGCGCCGGCACGTTCCATGCTGGTCTGGAGACTCCCAGGGGGATGTGTAGGATGCCACTTAGCAAATTGGATGACTATTTTGGATGCAGATCAATGTAGTAACATTATCGTTCCTGTTTCAGATCCAACGGTGACGTGGCCCTGAGATCGTCCAAGACTCAGGGTTGCTCCATTGGACAAGGAGTTGACTCACAGGTGCCCTCCGTGGTCTTATGGCACTACCGACTGCACAGCAAGCCATTGTTTCTGCAGTTCCCGTGCTGGTAATCATATTGAGTTACGCTTGGTTTAGGCAGAAAAGAGAGAGCGTCTATTCCCCCGATTCGAGTGTGAAGAGTAGTGCAGGTGATCAGACTAGTACTAACAGGATTACTAGGTGCATAACCTTAGAGGACCCAGCCATAATCGAGGCACAGGTCCAGGAGACGGTTGACCCCCTTGGTGGAAGTGGAGTTGGGGAGGAAGAGCCAGTGTTTGAGATGGCCCGCAAGAAATCCTCAGTGGCTGAAGCCGATGTGAGCAGTCCAGAGGAGAAGAAAAGTGAGGTGGGCAGTGAGGAAGTGAAGGTTATGGTGGAGCAGGTGGCGTCCCTGCAGATTGAGCCGGAGCCAGCAGAGGCACCCAAAACTGAAGTGATGGAGGCTGTAGCAGTGGAGGAGGTGTCCCCGAGTGCAACAGCTGAGGCAGCAGACGCAGAGGTTGTGCAGCACCTCAGCACTAGTGCAGCAGCAGCACAGCAACAGCAGCAGGAGGGCGAGGTGGTGGTTACCAGTGGAGAGTACGACTCTGCCAATCACAGCCCTGCAGACATGATGCTGGCTAGTCCGTCAATGAGCAACTATTCAGATGTTAACAGTGAGGTAAGGTGCCTATTGACTTTTGAGTTTCACATCATGATGATATTTCAGGCTTTCAAAATTGGAGTATAGCTATAAACTTGTGTGAAAATGTAAACCGAAGTGCAACAGGCTCATGAAAGAATGCACTTTATATTTTGGACCTGTCTTTTTCTGCCTTATGGAGATAGGAGAGTCAGATGAGGCTTTGTGGGGGTGAGCAGAGTGGCTAGTGATAATGTCTGGTCCTCACTGACCTACCTCTAATACCAGTGGTGTAGGTGGGTCATACATGATGTTGTGCAATCATTTACTGCGCTCACATCACAGTAGTCTTGCAGTATGTTCTAAATGATAAGTTATCTTGATATGTGTGAATGGCAATGCCTTTTTTGCAATAATGAAATAGGGAATCGCCATCGGTGTCGCTACTTTCAACACCCATCAATTAAGCCAGGTAATAGGCAAAACCTTGGGTAAAACATGTATTATTCGTGCAATTCCTTTATCTCTTCCTCCCCATAAAATCTGCCCCGCTATAAAAATGGGTGTAAATTTCAAGTGACACTGTAGTCTTGAATGGAAATTGTTTAAATTTCCTGTCTTGGGAGCTAGATGGAAGCCTGGTGCTTGAAAGAATAACTGCCACACCTCGGTTATACCCATTATCCTGTTACTGTGTCCGCTGCCATTTTGCTGATTTGGATCATATGACCAACACCACTGCCGTAGTGATCACACAAGGTTGTTGGTGATGAAGCGGAATTGTTACTTTGCAATGCTGATCGAGTCATCCATGTCATAAACAGAATAGTGCAGATGCTCAAATGGTGTGTTGCCTGCCTGTGGTGGTGGGTCAGAGATGCAGGAGGAATGCAGCTTTTGATATAATCGTTGGAATGAACTGTCACACTGCTATACTACATGCTTATCAGTAAAGTGACTCGAGTTAATTTTGAATCACGTCATTCAGTGATGAATGTTGGATGTTGTCAGGTGTGAAATTGGAGGTAAATTATGCACACCACTTGCTGACGTTGACATCTCTTTGCTCAGTTGTTGCAGCAGAGGCCTGCTTGGGTTATTTAATTGGCATTGCAGTAACTTGGTTAAGTTCTATGTCTTGGAACCACCATGTTTCTCCCCAGTGCTTTTCCTGCCTAGCCTCATTATTGTTGGTTTTCTGCAGGGCTCCAGTGACAGTGGGAAAGGCGGTAGTGACATTCAGACCAGCAGCCTCGACAGTGAGCTGCGCACCACTACCCCTCCTTACACTGAGCCCGAGGTGGAGGCAGAGGAGACTGAGGAGTGCTACACCCCCATGATATACGAGTTCATATTCCCACAGTCATTGGTCGGAAAGCTAATTGGACGCCACGGCTCATTTGTGAACCAGATCAAATCGAAGACACAGGCCACAATTTTGGTCAAACGTCATCCAGAAACGACCAAGCTGAAGGTGGTGGCAGTTGAGGGAACCAGGCAGGAGATAGAGGCTGCCCTTGACATGATTCGGTCCAAGTTCCCACCTAAGCGGTTTCCAGGGATCTCCTTGGAGGCTGTCAACATCGCCCCACCCATATGCCCAGTCAACCTTTCTCCAGAATCTATTCGTCTGGTGGAAGGGGTCAGCAACGATGTCATGCTGACCAGTGTCGTCAGTGCAGGACACTTCTTCCTGCAGCAGCCCACACACCCAACCTACCCAAACCTGGGCAGGCTTGACGCTTGCATGAACTCATGCTATTTACAGTCACAGGCACCTGAGCTCCCAAGGCCTGTCACAGGTACTTACGAGTTGTCTTGTACACAATGTGGAATTAAACTTGGTGTTAGGGATTGGGTGAGGGCTGATATGAATGTATGTGTGTATTGTAGCTGTGACATGGGCAAATTTATGAGTGTTTTGCAACTGTAATGTGCATGTGGTTTTGTCAGCATGATCATTTCAGTGGGCCCGTTGCAGCATATTAGGGATACTGTGACCACGATTCTGCTATAAGGACACGAGGGATTTTGTGGTGAAAGGCAAGAGATATTGGAGATCATCCTTGAAGACTTGTTATGAAATGCGTGCCAGGTTTTAATTGTTTGTTGATCCGTACCTGATATTTTCATCAAAACACTTGTAATTTATTTTCTTATTTACTGCAACTCTCCATTGCATCATCATGTCAAAATTGCATTGAGTTATTCTCTTGGCAATTATGTGGATGTTGAAATGGAATGTTGAAGTGAAATGCCGGCTGCTGCGCAATTTAAACAAAGGAAACGTTCTTTGCTTAAATTTCAGAGATTTCGCCCAAAAAATGAAGACACGCTCCAGTAATCATAAGAAACAGGTATTGATGTTGGGTTGCAGCCTGACCACTCCATTGGCAGCATTGTTTGTTTTAATTAATGAAAACTAGTGCACATTACTGCCATCTGCTCATGGAGGCCCTGTAAAGTGTAGGTTGGGTATGCAGCATTTGAGACTGGGATGGAAATTATGTTGTTCCATCCCTACTTGCCTGCATTTCCATAAGACAAGTGAGTCATCCGACTATAAGCAATTCATAGGGGTTGCATGCATTAAATTCTACATGTCTGATATTGACGCAATAATTGCACAACAGTTAGTGCGCCATACCAGGAAGTTTTAGGGACTACAACTAGCTTATTAATTTTATTCCATACCTTAATGGGAACGATATTGGGTAAGCATTCAATGAATCAAAATATCGGAATTGTGCAGTGGTATTCAGAGCCCTGTTGTCGTATTTCCAATATGACAAAATTGCGAGTCTTACTTTGAGTAGGAAAGTGTAACCGAGATGGAGATTTTGCTACAAGTCACCACAGATTTCCTGGAACTCTGATGATGTGTCTGCCACAGTGCAGGTATGCTGTAGTGGGTGTCAAGTTCCATGACGTGCACTGCTTCATGTGCATATTGGAGCAGAAACTTCCGTGGTATTCCAGTGAAATTGGTGGAAGTCTTACAACATGAATAATCCTTTCTCAAAGTCACCTGCAGGTGTGACCAGTTTTGCACCTGATGGTGGCTTTGAAAGAACATCGAAATACTGGAGGAGAAAGAAAACAGGTGCATGTGTGGCAAGGGCATGGTGGTCACCAAATCCATTATATTGGCTTTAGGTACGCCAGCGAGCATCAAGTTGGAGACCCTGCCTGCCTTCTCTTAATTTTTCTTTATACGACTCAAATTAATGGACTCTCTTTGGACCAAGCTTGCTGCTTCAGGCGTGTGTTCGTGTATTTATAACAGGATGTTTGATAGGGTAATATAGCAGAGATTGGCAGAGCACCCTGCTGAAGGTGAGGGTCTGTTGTCTCCCAACTTTATGCTGGCGGATGTACATTTCCAAATTGCATATTTCCTCCAGTGTCACGTACTTGCCATGTCAGGGACAATTAGCTACTGTTACATCACTATCAGAAGTCCTCCACAGAAACTTGACAGTAATTGTGTAGGAAAGGTAGTTTCTTTCTAGTAACTGGGCAATGCCATACATAACCACATAACAGATTTAACAATATCGTAGGTGATCTCAATGGAACGAGTGCATCATTTTGAATATTGCGGGCCCGGAAAGGTTTGAGAGACCGTAAAGTGCACAGCGTAAATGTTACAGAATTCTCCCTCGTGACCTTATAGGGTTGGTGAAAAGCAAGTTGCTGGAATGAGTAAATGGTGTCAGTGTCAGTCCAGGTGAAGAGTACTAACAAACCCTATTGACCTTTCCAGCCGGAGTTATGTGTGCTGCTCCCCTGGTGGAGCGAGGATGGTTCCGTGCAGAGGTAATAGGATACATGCCCGAGACAGATGAATGTGACGTTCGCTTTGTAGACTACGGCGGGTACATGCGCCTATCAGCGAGCCAGCTCAGGCAGATTCGATCAGACTTCATAAACCTGCCTTTCCAGTGCTGTGAATGCTTCTTGGCAGGAGTTGTACCCATAAATGGTGAGGGTCCAAGAGAGAGTGCCAACTCTTTCTAGGTATTGCACATGTTCTGGCAACTCACTTGATGCACTTTCAGAGTCGGAGGGATGGTCATTGGAGGCCAATACCCTGTTTGAGGAGCTCTGTCAGGGCCAGGTCCTGCAGGCGTATGTGGTTGGTTATGCTCTCGAAGGCTACCCTCTGCTCCAGCTCTACAGTCTGGACGGAAGCAATGTAAGTGCTTATGTGGGGGTCTTGCTTTCATTGGCCTGCTCTCATGTGCTGGCAGGTGACTATACTTGTGTCCAGAAACTATTGCTATTGGTCGAGTTTCCACGACAGTCACTTAAGTTTTCGGAAGCAAAGAAGGGCAGAAACAAACCAGTCACCTGCCTGTGGATGACAATGGGCACAGTGGGACAGAAGTCGATTTAACAACTGATTTCTTGCCGTTGCAGAGCACTTGCGTAAATAAGGAGCTGGTTGACCGAGGTTTTGCCAAGCTGGTGGAGTCGGAGCAGTAAGAGTGTTGTTTTCTCCTCATCCTTTGGGATGGTTTTTGTGCCCCTTCCCCCAGCCACCTTCCTCAACATCACATCCCAGGAAATGATTTTTTATTTTCCTTGCGTTGTTGACAAGTTTGCTGCTGTGATAATTGTGAAGGATTTATTTTGCGTTCACCAGCAGTAGTATCATGTTGTGATATCATTCTCTTCTCTCTGCTACATTTATTTTTGGATGACCGCGTTATTATTTACTGACTATCTTTTTACAATTGGAAATTGAGTTTAGTAGGGAGAAGCTAGTCTATCAGTTGTTTTTTTTTTTTTTGCGGAATGGGATCATTGAGTAGAAGTCAAATTCGCAGGTTAAAACTTTGTTTTGAAAAATTTTCGAATTAAGCGGCAAGAGGAGAAAATAATCATGATTGCAAATTGCTCAGCTGGTTTTTTTGCCGGTTAAGTGTAGAACATGACATGCTTTACGTTTTCATTGATCCCAAGTATTTATGAAGGAACTCCCCCTGCCTATTGCCCTCATCCATCAGAAGTTTTTCCGGATGTTAGTTTAGATATTACAAGATTGATAAGGGGAGGCAAGTCATGTGAATGTTGTCCTTTTTGTGTCATCATATACGGATGAGCGTATTCTTTCCTTTTTGGAAAAATAGTGTCTAGCTGTTTAATGTTTAGACAGGACTGGTTCTTCGTTACATTTTTCTTGTGTATCGTCATGCGTGGAACATCAAGCAGCTTGAAAAATAATATCGTAATGTCAAAAAAAAGGTAGGGTATTAACTGTTAATAATTCAAGTAGTTTTGAATTGCTGAGGCTTCCAGGTTAAGTTTATTTTGTGCGCCGTTGCAGTGCACTTTAGCTGTTGATGTTTCCCCCCCCCTCGGAAAAAAATCGTGTGTTTGACCCCCCAACAAACAATTTTTACAGACTTTGAAATACTGTACTTGACCAACCTTTGGTGAATTTGCATGCAAAGTATGAAAAAAAATCATGGCAGAGAAAATATGTTTTCAAACCCATAGTGTTCGACCAACGTCTTACACTGAAATTCCCCGCCTTCATTCCCATGACACTTTCAATCATGTCACTCTAGTAAAACATGCCCGTCTTTTTGTACATAAAGTACATGTATATATTTTTGGTTCCAATGTATTTCATTATCATGTGATACGGATGTCCCGCGCTTCTCTTACTGTATACAGATACCTCCTGCACAACTAGTTGTAGACAGGTTTTTCTTTTTTGGTTGGATGAAAATATTTGATTGTACAAAATGCAAAAGACCCAATAAAACAATTTAAGCAACCAAAAACCAATTTGGTGTCCTTTCTGGTGCACTTTTTATTTCTTTTTTTCTCTTTGTACAATTCACCTGCTGGCAGTCAGAATTGTCAAAACAAACAAAATTCCAATGGCAAATGTTTCTCTCGACTATTCACATTCACACGAACAACTTCAGTATGACATTATGCCAAGGGTACACTTTTTTTTTTCTTCAAGTTTTCCCTTGAGATTGTAACCCACCACAAAAAAGAATTAAAAAGAAAGGATTTATTTATTCTTCCATTTTGAAGATATAATTATCTACTCTCCTGTGTATTTTTTTTTTAGATTGTAATTTGTATTTCTTCTCTTGATTTTTTTTTTCATGTCTAGCACCTACTGAGGAAGAGATAATTTTCTGGGAGGATAACAGGGAATGAAATTGCATCCAGTCGCCACTTACACTTTTTTGTTCACTTCTCTAACAGGACAATATTGCAATCGAGAGGAAAGATTGTTTGGGAAAGGAAGGGCTGGTCAAAATAACAAATTAACACACACACACACGCACGCACATCACACCCAAGAGTATAGCTTATTTTTTTTATGTATATTCTTATGCTGCCAATGCACAAATGGTAAATATATGTACGGTTGATACATACATGAAACAGGAAAGGTTTGGGGGGGGGGGGG